>JAVCKV010063076.1:0-63592 GCA_032274145.1 Herpochondria borealis | reverse complement strand
TGTCATGGACACATCCAAAGTCAAGAGCGCTATTTTGATTGTGCGAAATCCCATGGACGTCATGCCATCGTATTTCAAGTTCCTATGGAAGTTTGACGACACTCATGATCCTACAGTTGAGCCACCGATCGATCGTTGGGTCGCGTGGAGAAACGAGAACTACATGGAACAAATGACCAAGTGGGCAGAACATACTGACTGGTGGTTGAAGAATTACGAACAGGATGGGAAAATACTCGTCATTCCTTTCGAGAAACTCGTAAAGAACACCGATGGTCCAGAGATGCTCAAATCTATTGGAGGCTTCCTCAGCAACGTGGATCCGATGTTGTCTAATCAATTGGCCCCAGTTGAAACAATCGGCTGCGTGTGGGAGAATGCAGTTGCATCTAAGGCCCCAAAAAAGAAGAAGGGAGCTGATGCCGCATCATATCCTTTCACAATCGAACAACTCGAGAATACACTGACACTCTTGAAGAACTTGAAGAAGGATCATCATGCTCTCCCTTCCATCAATGAGGCTCTTGGCAGCTACATCAAGCAAGTAACGGCAGCAAAACGAAAAGTTGAAAAACTACTCGGGGCGTAAACGGCGTAACATCTACCTGGTACCTAATTCCTATATTACTGCATGTAAATACTAATCTTCTTTGAAGTCACACATCCTATCTCAACGTCTTTTAATTAAGTGGCGGTGGATTAGTTGGTACTGCTTATACGCTGCAGGAGAGGTCATGGGTGAATCTGAGGATCCAGGCCCGGGGCCTGTCTTGGTCGACAGGACTATGAAGGGATCTGCTGGATTGGCCTGGAAGCGAATTCGAGTACGCGGCAGCTAGGTACATCCACAGAGCTGCTCGACATGCGCTCGCACGCCGCCGCGAGGGAGGACATTAGTCTACTGTGTCTGGCATTCCGATAGGGTATAGATCTAGGCTCGATCTATGTCTCCCCTCTAACCTGATACTGCATAAACACAGCTTGTCAGAGTAAATGCGGACGAGGGGCAAGGGTTACTAGCTGAAGGTAAGTCTCAGCATTGTCGCAAGCCACAGTTAGGTCAAAATGCCTGTCACAGGTTAGCGTTTATGCTTGGGCTTGGGTTTTATGTCATTTTTCTACGAGTAAAACCGAGAATGACCGTGGTCACAGACATTATTCGGGCAAGAGTATCGGTGTCTCATCCTCCATCCTCGTGAAACTTTTTAGCCCATCACAGTTAGTTCTTCTTTGGAAAAGGTTGTTTTACCTCACTCTCTACAACAGAAACAGTCATGGGACGAACTATCGTAGCTTTGCTGACAATGTGCAGTGTGTTGATTGTACCACTTGTGGACGGTCAAAGCGAACCTGTGCTGCGACGCCGTTTGCAGCAGCTGCAACAACAGAGTGGAGGGCAACAGTTCAGCAACCAGATGATGCCTCAGCAAAACCTCATGCAGCAGCAACATGAGCTCTCCCAGTCTTCAGGTATGATGCAGAATGGAGGGTCAAATGGAGCGCTCATGCAGCAAGGAAGCACCGGCATGCAGCAAGGAGGCTCCTCACAGAATGGAGGAGGAAGCAGTTCTCAGTTTGCAGTTTCTGCAGGTGCCGGCCAAGGTCAAGGAAGCTCCTCTCAGATTGGAGGAAGTGACTCCCAGTCTGTCTCCATGCAGGGTAACGACGGAACGGTTATGGAAAGCTCCTATCCAGATGGGGTGGACCGTTCCCAGTCTTCCGGGATGCAAGACGGCACCGGCAACTCCAATCAGAACGGAGGATATCCCAACCAGTCTTCCGACAGCCAAGCCAACCAGTTTGGATCAGGATCCAACGAGAACTCACAGGGAGTTTCCGGAAGTTTACGTGGCTCATCATCACAAGAACAGAACATGCAGCAAGACGAAGCAGGATCCAACGGCCAGCAACCTATGGGATTAGGCGGCGGAGAGTCTTCGAGTATGCCGTCTGGTGAAAATGGCCAGTCAGGTTCTTCTCAAAACGATGGAAACGGCTCGTTCTCTTCTGGTAGCGACAGCAACCCAATGGTGTCAAACGGTTATTCATCTCAAACTGTGGACTCCGAGAGCGGCATGCAGTCGAACGGTGGCTCTCAATTGATGGAAGGAGAGACTTACAACAACATGGGTGAACAATCTAGCAATCCGCTTCAAGGCCAAAATGGCTACGGATCGTCTGGAGGGGACTCTGAGTTGAGCCAGCCTTCAGATTCGGGCGGAGTCGGAGGAGACTATGACGCGCAGGATCAATCCATGCAGACGACAGGGAGCATCCAATACCCGGAAAAGGTCGAAGGCTGGGCCGCAGGTGGGTTCAGTTCATCAAATGTCGCAAGCGCTGGTGGCTATGCAAGCTATCAAGGCACATCAAGTGGCTACTCCAATATGGATTCATCAAACGGGCAAGGGTATGGCAATGATGACTCGACGATGAAGCCGAAGCATGGGAAATTCAATACTCAAGAAGATGATGCCAATTGTCAACCACTTCAACCAAAGGAAATGCAGGTTTCTCCAACGTGGATTTCATCCTTTCCGGGCTCTGGCTCGAAGATGACTTGGCAGAGCATTGAAGCTATCACTGGCCTATTCACTGGTGACGACATGGACAGCAGAGGAAAAGTGTCCAAGGGTGTCGCGGTGGCAATCAAGACGCACTACCCATCTCATACGCAAGAGAACGTCTTCCGCCAGAAAAAGTTTGATGGTATTGACAGAGGAATATTGGTTCTGAGGAACCCATTGCTCGCAATTCCTGCCATTTTTCGCTTTGTTTACTTTGTTGAGCAAGGCAATGAGCGTCAAAGCAAGTCCGAGCAGCCTCCCAGGAAGGCGTGGAATGGTTGGAGGAACGAATATCTTGAAAGCGAGTTGAAGCTCTGGGTTGATCATGCACAGTTTTGGCTTGACAACTACAAACGGGAGAACCTTCATCTTGTCCCATTTGAGTACCTTGTTTCCCCAGAGAGAGGTTCCGACGAACTTCAGAAAATGGGAAACTTCCTAGGCAGCGCGGATCCCAACATTGCGTCGTCACTGCTGGCCCCCGAGAAGTTTTGCTGCGTTTGGGAAAAGCTAGTTGACCACGAAGAAAATGCTGCTCCATCGACGCCCCAATATACCGCTGAGCAGTTGGAGGCAATGATCCAGAAACTCCTAAAACTACGCAACAACAACAAATCCTTCCCAGAATTCTTCAAATTGATGGATGAGTACATCGGTGATATCGTGTTGGCAAAGAAGACCGTCATCGCGAAGTCAAAATACTGAGAGCAATCTTTGACGAACAGCCTAACGGGGTCAAGGAAACCGATCGAGCTTTAGAATTCCTTCACATCTAGATACATAACTAGCAAATTACTTTGATCATTCGTAGCTAATGGACGCATTCTCCCACTCGCTATTACTTCTACCGTCTCTTCCGAGACTGAGTTGCTCTCTACCAAGATTGTTCAACGTCGAGACCACTTCCAGCATTCTTCCAATATTTTCTCCGTGGGGCGTTGTAGACTCAAGATGTGTGTCTGCCATCACCACACGATTTTTGGTAATCCTGTTTTGGATCTACCGTTACGGTATGTAGGCCTCTCTAGTACAGTAGCTGCCGAGCGGCGGAGCCATGAAGAGCCACCACGAGATCTCCATACCGGTATGTAGTAGCAATTAGTTTATCTATCAAAAGATGGTACTGGAGTACAACGGTACCAGTAGAGTGAGTAGGAATGAGAATTTTTTGGCAAATAAATTGTTTGGTCACTTCCAAAAGTGTCCAGGGATAATGTCAAAGACATAGAATGACCGTCTTTTCCTCACTTAGTATGCCTATCGTGGATAAAAAGGCCGCTCTGATGACCGTCTGTGTGACACCTCAAAACATGTAAGAAAAGTTCAAAGTGAAGCTAACTAAACGCCTCGGCTCCACTCTCTTGCCTCTGCCTCTCGACCCCTAAATCCCCGCGGATCCAAGTATCCTCGATACTCAGCGTGAATATGAAGATCTCTGTGCGAAGCTTGACCTTGGTTGTGGTAGCAGGCTCTGCGCTGATCGTACTAGTGAGCCGAAACAGAATTGTGGGGGAATCTGGGCTGCTTAGGCACCGGTCTCTGCAGGAATCACCAGGATATCAACAATACCAGCCTCTCTTCCAAAGCGAAGTTCAGCCTCAAAGCATGTCTTTATCGAATCGACAAACGCAGGATCAGGCAACAGGCTTCAACTCAAATCAGCAAAACGCATACTTTTCAAACAGTTTCAGTCCCCAGCAACAGCAGCCCTTCGGCCCATCGTCGCCTGACCAGAACCAACATCAAACATACTCCGCATCTAAGAATCAACAACAAATAGAGCCTTCCACACAGGAAAAGCCACCGCTGATGCCGTCGGATTTTGGGTCTGGAGGAAAGGGGGCAAACGAACAAACACAAACCATGAACGGTGGCTTTCAGCAGCAGCCACAGATAAACGGGAATCTGCGGGAACTGCCATTGTATCCCCCACCAGGTTCGCCTTTGATGTTAAATGATGTTTCTCAAAGCGTTGGCGAAAATAGTAGCGGTGGTAGCATGCATGACGAAACACGCGCCTACAGCCAGCCAGGACAGCAGATGAATCCCCCATCAGGCTACCAAGAACGTGATCAACCCTTGGTCCCACCGCTCGCAGAAGGCTTTGGACGACAAGACGTCTCTCCAACGCAGAAGTTTGAATCTTCAGTCGCAACGACGGCTAACTATTCAGGCGACAGCAGCATTGGCAATCTTCCGAGGGGGCAGGTGAACAGTCAAGGAACCTCGGGATTTGGACAGGCGACGGATCAGCATTTTAACTATCAACAGCAGGGCTCACAGCGAGCTGATGAGGGGCAGAGAAGTTCTCCGCAACAGCCAGCTTCATTGTTTTCATCAGGGAGCACAACCTTCCGCCAAGGCGACAACACCTATGCGAACCAGCAGAATCCAACATCAGCTCAACATGGCGACCAATCAAGGCAGCAGATCCAGGAACAACCCCGGGAACAGCCTCAGCAGATACAACAACCTCATCAAAAGCGCGAGATGCCTCAACAACATATTTCCGTTCCAGATCAAGACCCGTTTTGCGTTGTCCCCAACGCCGCAGAGGTGGCAGTTCGCAATCCTACGTGGACTGCCTCGTACCCTGGGTCGGGTGCCAAGCTGACCTGGAAACTGATTCGAGCCATCACTGGTATCTTCACCAGTGACGATCACGACCACAACGGACGTGTCGAGAAAGGCATGGTCGTGGCCGTCAAGACTCACTTTCCATCTCACACCGACCCTCAAGTCTTTGCCCAGGACAAGTTACGTCACATTTCTCGCACCGTCCTGCTGACACGCAACCCCCTCAACTCCATTCCCTCCTACCACAACTTTGTCTACGAACAACAGAATGGTCTACTAAACCACTCTACACGTGCACCCATTGAAGCTTGGATCAAGTGGCGCAACGAGTTCTTTGGCCAAGAACTCAAGAACTGGATAGATCATCAGAAGTACTGGATTGACAACTACCCACGAGAACAAGGAAAGTTTCATCTGGTAGCTATGGAACACTTGACGTCCCAAGAGCGAGGTCCGGAAACCCTAAAACAGTTGGGAATCTTTCTGGCTAGGGGTGAACAAGACATTTCTGATAACATGGTTCCTCCAGAGCGAGTGCCATGCATTTGGGATATGTTCGTGCACGGCAAGGTGCCTGGCGAACGCGAACGGCGGCATTCACATCGATCTGGAGGGCCTAAAGAATACCCATTCACACAACCACAGTTGGAACAAATGATTCAAGCGTTGCTGCAGTTCAAGAGCGAGTATCAGCAGCATCAGGACCTGGCCCAAATCGTGGACGAGTACGTTTTCAAGATCGAAGAAAAGAAGACGCAAGTACAGCAGCTCTAAGAATAACTTAGCTCTTTTCTGTGTACTTTGCATGCGCGTAGCTACAGCATGTCTATTGTAAGCTCATTCATCGCGGAAGACGTGGTCACATATATCTCTCGGCAGGGACGATACCTGAAGGGAAATGAACAACAGAGGGAACGAGCTCGTATAAATCGTCCGAGTCAAGAACACCGCGCCCAAAAGGCTAGTTGCGAGGGCATCAAATCTGAGGTAAGTTGGCTTACAAGCTCGCTCGAATATACTCAGCGAGAAATTTCATGGCGGTTCGAAGCGTCCTGTCAACACACTCTTAAAAATACTGCCCGCCTAATAGACTGGGTAATCGCCAGATAGCCACCACTCAGTCCCAGAAAGTCAGATTAGATGTGGACCGTTTGGGGTCAGTCTACAGACTTGGCGACAGTTAGGTACCTCTTCATGTACATTAGGTAGACCAATGGCAGACTATGTAATAGACCTATACAGTACAGTAGAGATGTAACTACGAGAACACACCGGACTGGCCAGAAACACCAGTGCAACAAAAATGACGTCATTAGACATTTTCGAATTTGCTGACCAATAATTGCGGTTTCCGGGTATCCAAACAGTCACAGACAACCGTGGTGACGGACGGACATCGTACATACGCAATTGGTATCAGCTGGCTGGCGACCCAAAATTTTCAGCTGCGCCGTATGACCCGATCCATTTGCTTGCTGCTCTGCCCAGGCCCGTGGGTATTATCACTCCTCCGAACACAAACGCTCAGCATTCAGCATCAAACAAGTGTTGCAGCTCCTTTCAGTTGTTATCTTTCTCTCACTTACAATTCATAGTTAAGCAGGAGGGTATCAATTAATCTCTCTTTGTGATCTCAAATAAACCGGGGATTCGTGTAAACTTGACTAACAGTTACAATGGCTGATGATATTCCTCCCATGAACGGCGACGCCGCTGTCAATGTGCCTGCTGGCTCCGTCGCTCTCCTCAGTGACCCTGTGGATGTTATTATTGATAAGCTTCTCAGGTATGTATGACTATTCAACTCGATAATCGTTGAAGAAGCTGATGGAGAAGAAGGACATCATGGTGTTCGTTGGTGGGCGGGCAGTTGCGCTGCTTCAGGTACATCCAGTACTGATTCTACTACACGCACTTTATGACCCACGAAAAGTCATGCGAGGATGTTTTCGACGCGATTTGCTGCATTGACATCTGTATTTTTTTCTTCCCCTCGCCATGTTCCTCTCATCATTTCAAGTGGTGGATATCTATTTCTCTGTTGAATGCAATATACAACACCTTTCTCACCATGATCTTGCTACCACAGTGTTCGAGGAGCCAGACCAGGAAAGCAGGTTGATTTGTCGGAGGCTGAAATCAAAATGCTCTGTCTTCGTAGTCGTGATCTCTTGATTGGCCAGCCTATGCTTCTTGAACTTGAAGCCCCTATCAAGATTTGCGGTGATGTTCACGGTCAGTACTATGATTTGTTACGTCTCTTTGAATACGGTGGCTTCCCCCCTGAGGCCAACTATGTCTTCTTGGGAGATTACGTGGACCGCGGGAAACAATCTCTCGAAACAATTTGCCTCCTCCTTGCTTACAAAATCAAGTACCCCGAAAACTTTTTCATCCTTCGCGGTAACCACGAATGTGCCTCTATCAATCGTATCTATGGTTTCTATGATGAGTGCAAGAGACGATTCGGTATCAAGCTGTGGAAGACTTTTACTGACTGCTTCAACTGCCTTCCGTGTGCCGCCGTCATCGACGAAAAGATCTTTTGCATGCATGGTGGTCTCAGCCCTGAACTGACGAGTCTTGATCAGGTGAAACGTATTGTTCGTCCCACTGATGTCCCTGATACGGGACTCCTCTGTGATCTCTTGTGGTCTGACCCTGACAAGGAAATTGATGGTTGGGGTGAAAACGATAGAGGTGTTTCCTTTACCTTTGGTGAAGACATTGTCGCTCAATTCTTGCATAAGCATGACCTGGATCTCATCTGTCGTGCCCACCAAGTTGTCGAGGATGGGTATGAGTTCTTTGCAAGGAGACAACTTGTCACACTCTTTTCGGCTCCCAACTACTGCGGTGAATTCGATAATGCTGGCGCCATGATGAGTGTGGATGAGACCCTCATGTGTTCTTTCCAGATTCTCAAGCCTGCCGAGAAGAGGCAACGTTTCTCCTACCAGGGTGGTGCTCAAGGACGACCAGGAACTCCTCAGACTCAGACTGCCGGTGGCCGGTAAATATTACGAGACAATTGATGGTGAACACTTTTTCTAATCATCCGAGAGAGGGGAAGGAGCAAGTAAGAACAGTTGTTTGAGTTACCCTTTAAAGTAACTGTTTTGGTGTATAAAGGATTAGCTGTTGCAATCGTATAGTGCGTGCACATTTTGTCTGGCTGCCTGGCTCACAGATCATGTATTTTGTGTGGAAGTGCACTCTGCCACTCTACTAGCTAGTTGCACTTCGTGCTTAGTCTACTGTAGGTTCACACTTCGCGGCCTAGCTGTCGGACTAGCTAGGCATACTTATAGTACCGGCCGTCAACCCTGAGCCTTCTCTTTTCCTGAGATGAGGACACGGCATTTGGGACTGGGGTGAAAATTGGCTTCATTTTCTGGTCGCAGAGGAGGATCCGGAATATCCCATAAACATCGTTCTACCTGACTTTTCGGGAAGTAACATGCACAATCATACACTTGGGAACCTCGTCAAGGACAATCGCTTCGGCGTCACTGCTCCACTTTTTGAACCGGAGGTATGATCTAAATGGGTGGAACCGCTTCCATTGATTACGATGGAGGACGAGCCAATGGCATCTTCCCCGGAGCTCTACGACTTGTCATCTTTACAATCTACGAGGCTGTTACAGTTGATGATGGAAGTCTCCCATTGGCGTGGAGCACAGACGAAGCCGAGCAGCAACAAATTCGCCAGGTTCAAGATCAAGAAGCAAAGCGCGGAGATGTCACGAGCTTTCACTTTCGACCACTTAAAGGAGAGGACCCCGAACTGTCTGTGGGATTTCAAGCCTGACCAACACTTTACCGTTGTTCTCGACATGGGGTCAAGACGACAATGTTGTTGGTGAGAGAATGTGTTGCTATCAGACGGTCCCACCAATCGTACCGAATCTCGGTCAAGCGCGAACCATTTTTTGTTTTGTCTCGATTCTGCATTATACGATACAGGAAGGCGAAAGTATTGACGTGCACAAATTGTGGGTGGCTTTGTCATGAATGAGAAAAAGTGCTCGGGACCTAGCACTTGTCAGTGCTGGTGTCGGTGTGACACCCATGATGTCGATGCTGCACCGCTACTCCGACACGGGTGACAAAAGAGGCGGGCAATCTTCGTCCTCGGAGCTAGGGATGGGACTCTACACCCATTCTATAGAGAAGTGACGGGACTTCAAGAAGATCACCCTGACAAAATATCCTCGCTTGTGGCCTATTCGAAACCCTGTACAGAAGGTGAGGGGATCTACAACTTTGCTGGAAGGATAACTCCCGAGCTGGTTGCTGAGATCGTACCAGATTTGAGCAATGTAGACTTCTACATGTGTGGCCCATCTAGTTTCATAGCAGACCTTGGGAACGGACTCCAGCAGTTGGGAGTAGATCCCAAGCGTATTTAGCTCTATAAAGCGTTTTAGAGCTATGTAGCACAGAATTAAAATACCTGGTATATAGATTTACACATTTGATGAGATGTCAAGCGAAGTTTGTTTTCAAGTAGTGACTGTAAGATGCATGTAGATTTGTAGATTTGTAACGCGCCCCGTCGTTTGGTTTAGGCTGTTGCGATTGATCCACCTTTAGGTGCCAATGATCCACCTCGCCTTGAGAAGTTGTTCATACTAAAGGAGAAGGTACCGATGCTAGCATCCTCATCGACTGTACTGAGCTCTTCAGGATGGTCCTTTCCAACCAATTCCGTGAGAAAGACACCAACGACACCTTCATCTTGTGCACCCATTCCTTCATTATCTTCTTCGTCCTCGTTTTGAATGATCCATCCTCGGTTGACGACCCAATGACGGTAAAACGCCCACCGAAGAAAGACGCAGGAGACGACGACAATTGGGATTCCGGCAACACCGACAATGAGGTAAAACTTGATGGCATAGGAAACGTCTTCGTAGTCATCGTTGTATAGCTTTGTCATTTGATAGATAATAAAGAGTGGGGAGAGGAAGGTGAACACAATCCAGGCGAGGGCTAGATTGGACAGCACCTTCACTTGCGGGATAGCCGCTTTTGACGACATGAGATCAATCTGAACATCAGTTTTCGGTTGACCCGAGAACGGTCGATTGAGCAGACGCAAAACAGTAATTCTCTCCCTAGAATAGTGCTGGTAGAGTCGAATGCGCTTTCGGATAGTCCACTCGGTGGTGTTGGGGTAAGCGTAGATGAGTTCCCCATACTGCGGAACTCGCCTGGAACACCACCAACGCTTCTTGTCGCCATCATAAGCGACATCTCCCAAGCAACTTTCGCCTTTCTCAACATAAGATTGAAGCAGCTTTCGTCGACGAGGAATAAACACCATCATCCAGACAAACATCAAGGTGAAGAGAGCTTGGAAGGTCAAGAAGACAGGAATCATGTCAATCAAGGGAATCAGTGCAGGCGTTTGATCTATGGCATCCTGAATGGCATATTCGTCGTCTACGTCTCCGAGTGCGTACAGGGGTTTGCGGGGTCGCACAGCAGCCTCGTAGAGGAAATAGAGGAACACCCCTAGTAGCGGCAACGTCGCAATTACGGCTTGGTAAGCGTTCCCATACGGGGAAACGAGAAGAGGATGCTCGCTTTCACTCTGCGCCATGCTTTCAGTCAGGTGCTTGTCGAAAGGAGAAGTGTGAGGCAGTAACACGAAAGTCAGAAAGGGCAAGAGAGTGTGAGATGTGAGCACGAGTTGGACAAAGGCTTGGAGGGAGTCTTTGGGATATTCCTTCACAAGTTGTGACGCCAACGGAAAAGAATAACAGCCGTTACAACGGATACACATCCGGCATTGAAGATAGTGAATGAAAAAAAGCACGACTGGCGCTGCTAAATAAAGTGGCCGCCCCGCGCGGGAAGAACCACATCTTCACAATATTCAACTTGCTGGACGAGCCATACAAAAAGCTACTCCGAGAACTAGATAGTATCATGCGTTCCAGGATCGACCAGTACTCTCGGCGTTCGGAATCGATGAAACGCTCGTCAATAAGATCTCTACCACACTCAACAACGCTTCGAGTTCAGCCATGTCAACCAAAATCACCGAGGGGCTGTCTTCGCCTCCACTATCGTTATGGAACTCGTAGAACGTCCTCGCAACATGTCTCGTATTTCAAGGAAATATCTAATTGGGAGTGTAGCGTTTGCTCAATTTCTTCCCTTGGCCTTCTCCATCTCACCCCAAAAGAGATGTGCATCCCTATCCATCTGAGTGCACCCCCACAAAAGAGTACCGTCATGCTGCCGAGCGAGAAGGGGGGGAATGAGCACGCCTTTCATGTTTTCCAAGAGATCGTGTCATATCTTCTCAAGGGCACTCTTTGTGAGTTTCTTGGGTAATCGCGTAGCTGGGCGCTCGCCTCACTAACCCGTTCATAATTTCCCCATCCGCCTTCCATTCTTGGGTCACGTCACACCTGCGAACGCTCACTTAGGAAGTTAGGAACCTCAGAGGGAAACAAACTACGACATCTTGGCGGTGTTCGAGGGCGCACGGGGAAAATCCCTCCATCCCTACTGCTTGCGATCTTACCTCATGGTTATCGGTTTCAGCAAGATGGTTGCTGCCGAAGTGTGATTGGGTAACTTTTGGCGAGAGGGACTGGCATCGGTCGGCTCGCGTAGTCAGCCGCGCGCGAAGGTACTGGTACGGGTACTGTATGTTTAATATTCAAAGCTCAACGGATGGGGACCTCACTTTTTGGGCATGTCGGAGCAGCTTTCATCATCGGCTGCACTCTGAAACAAACACGCCATCAAAAGGGAAAGTAAAGTATGGGCAGGGACAGAACTGAGCGGTTGTGTATTGTCATTCCTCGCCGCTCATCTCTGGCCCTTGCTCTGATTCTGTTTAATCCATGGCGAGCTGCTGAGGTTGTCGCTATAATGGCAGTCACAAGACTTGCTGTTGGAGCTATCGGGATGCTGCAAGATGATATGGTGTATCTACGAGCCAGGAAGCAATCGATAGAAGAGAGGGCAAATTCAATCGATCAATACCTTCAACAAGTTGCATTAGAGATGGAAGCCCTTCGGACTAATGCTGATGTCGGAGGACAAAATTCTCACTAACTTCAAGAGAGACACACAACAGCAACAGACGAGCCATGTCACAAGAAGGTTGGTCAGACTCTTGCAGTTCCGGCGCACATGGAAGAATACCGGTCGGTCAGAGAGATTGATCTGTATCCAACTGATCGCCCCAGGCTTGTATTTTGTAGACTGTAATTCGTCCATAGAAGTCTTTGCAGTCTTCAAAGTCTAAACGCAGCTCAGAGCACACTGTTGGCTCTTCAAGGCTGAAAACTTGCAGCCCTAAGCTGTCTTGTGGCTCCAACTCATCCACCTCTTCCCAATTACCTCCTGTGGAAGGAACTTGAACCTTGATGAACTCCGAAGAAAAGCCAGCCTGAAATTGAATTTTAAGTTCCTTCACCCTTACGGATCGTCCAAATTTGATAACATACGACTGATTTTCTCCTTGGTCTGAATTCCAACATTTTGAATCACTGTCCTCGAGAGCATTGGCAGCGCCATAAAGTTTCCCATTCTTTTGCAGGACACTCGAGGCACTATGCGTACATGGGGGTAACGACATACGTCGACATGTCAGAAAATCGAAGGAATTGGGTAACAAGGATGGGTTGCTCGACTTACGATGCTGATGCTCCCGAGGAGGGGGAGCTGAGAAGCACACTACTCATAGCAGTTCAACTCAGACTCTTGTTTAGGGAGCTCGGCGTGCACTTTACTTTTTTAACAGGTGAGGAAGTGCCAGGCCTGTAGTGGTTGAGTATGCGTATTCGCAGTTTCGGTTGAAGTGACTGGGCTGAATTGTAATGATCGGCGACAATGGTGATGACGCTAATCATGTTTGTGGTGTAACATAAAGATGAAGCGTCTGTCCTCCTCCCTACCTCTCGTCCCGCACTCCGGCGCCTGCCGCCGCGCGCACAAATTTATTGAAAGCAAAACTAAATGAGGATCAACCAGGCGCCATGCCAACCATCAATAATAACGGAGATATCAATATTTACAGCATCGCCAGCTTTAAGTTTTTTATCGCCAGGAATACCGTGACAAACTACGTGATTAACTGAAGTGCAAATTGATTTTGGAAAACCTCGGTAGTTAAGTGGGGCAGGAATACCTTTTAACTGACGAGTAATGTATTGATAACAAATTAAATCCAATTCACCAGTCGTAATTCCTGGCTTTACATGTTCGCCAATCATATCTAAGACAGATGCTGTAGCACGTCCGGCGATACGCATTTTTTCTTGTTCTTCGAGATTTTTAATCGTGACTGCCATGCTGGGGTCTTGCCTTATGTGAGGGATTTATTTTGCTGTGAGTGCAGCATTTTATAGGAAATATAGCGCAGTGCGTAACATGCTGATATTTATAGAAAATATTTCAGTTTATATTAATAATTTTACACATTAGTCGGTTTATTCAGACCAATACCAACTAGTCACGTTATAGCGGTATCGATCTGTATATGTATCGTTTAGTTTTTCTACCCAGTGTTCGGAACCTTTAGATGATGGGTCGAACAAAACACAGCGGTTAAATATTGGTGCAATTTTAATGGTATCTACTTTATTGCCAAGAAAGCCTAATTCCCCTCCTGAATTACAATTCCAATTTTTATTCAAATACAAAAGCATGCACACCTCTCTGCCAGGTGAGTCATCAGCGTGCTGTTCTACAAAGTCTTCAGTGCTTAAGCGAAAGTAGTTGGTATTAATGCTGGGGTCAGCAACATTTATGTCAGTTAATATCACCTTAAAGATTTTTGATAACACAGACATGAATTCGTCACCACGTAAGAAGTCTAAAAAATCCTGAGCTGCGTTTTTGTCAGAAATATCAGTTTCACGCATCCAAATATCGCGCTTAACAAAACGTTGGTCCTTCGGTATCTTTTCCCACAGATCCCTGTTTACATACAATGTCGAATAGCTATGTTTTTGCGTTTGCCATTGTTCAGCCTGTTGTAGAGCAATCATCACCTCATCAAGCTTGGCTTGATCAAACAAGCCATCGAGAACGATATGGCTAGGGTAAGTATGCAATAAAGACTCTTGGTATTTGGCTATTGAAGAGTCGCTTACTTTTTCATTCTTAAGCCACATTGAAATACCTGCGTTCAATTTTTAGTTCCATAAAGTTGGCTTATCACCAGGTTTCATCAAAACACAAACCCCATTCCATTCGGCCCAATTTGCATTAGTTTCTTCAAAGGTAGTTTTAATAGCATTTTCTTTTGTGCATTCTTTATCTAAATTCTCTTTAGCTTTTTTAGAAAGTGGTGGAGCCTCGCCATTTGGGAATAGGTAAAACGATCTTGATGATGCACCTGTTCTATATGGAGTTGAGTAGAAGGTCCTGAATGCATCTAACGCTGCAGGGTGATAAATACTTCCATGGTCTTCTGAATTACGTCTATCGACATAGCTCCAAGTTACATTGCTGGGTTTAACTTCTTGTAAAGCTTTAATGAAAGTATCTAAACCTGCTTGCATATTCCAGCCTTCATTACCCATGCTTAAATAAAGCTTCTTAGGTTTCTCGTCTAATTTGTATAAGTATTTGCTCGATGCATTAGACAAACTCTGTTTGTCCCACCACATGCTAGGGCTAATCGCTGCGTATTTACTGAATAGGTTTGAATCCTTTAAAAAGGTTTCGATAACAAATAGACCTGCTAAAGATTCACCAATTAAACCAAAGTCTTCATTAACTCGATAATTAGTTTTAACCCACGGGATAACATCTTCGCGAATATATTTTCTAAACTCATTTGAACCGCCACGCTTGGGAAAGGCTTCGTCATAAGTAGATTCATCTGAAGGAGGCGAGATTTCATAGCTGCGTTCTTCGGTTTCTATTCCTACTAATATAAATGGTTCTAAGGTGTAATTAATGTCTACGGATTGCAACATGCCAGCAAGATGAGGGAAATCTTGTTCAGGACCTCCGTCGACTACAAACATTACAGGAAAATTTTTATCCCCGGCTTTATCGTAGCCTGCAGGAAGTCGTACAGTTAAGCGGCGTTCTTTTTCAAAGATGGAAGATTGAATTTTGTAAGTATTACCAATAATGACCGGTTCAGATGTGGGTTTTGTTGATATTTCGTTCAGGCCTGAAGTTGTATTACATGCACTTAATAAAAACATGGCAGTAAATAATAAATAGAGGGTTCTTAGAGTTATTTTAGTATTCATATTGGCTTTTTGAGTTTACATATTGTGTGTGAGTATATAGCAGTCAGATATCAGAATCTTTAAGCCTAAAATAAACCTCCAAAAGCGGTTGTTATTCCTTTAATACTGCTGCATAATGCCGCCTCGATAGATGACTATCGAACAACAACTAATCACACACGTGAATCGTCACAATCTGATGGGTGCTTTGTAAGTTACTGAATTTATTCAGAATTATACATTGTTTCAGATTGGGGTTTGCGGAGGCTTAACCCTAGGAGATACAACAATGTCAAACGTTTCTATGCGTCAAATGCTGGAGGCTGGAGTTCACTTCGGTCATCAAACTCGTTACTGGAACCCAAAAATGGCCCCATACATTTTTGGTAAGCGTAACAAAATTCATATTATTAACCTTGAAAAAACTCTTCCTCTATATAACGAAGCTTGTGGCTTTGTTAAAAAAGTAGTGGCAGATGGCGGCAAGGTTTTATTCGTAGGCACAAAACGTGCTGCACGAGATTTAATCAAAAAAGAAGCCATTCGTTGTGGCATGCCTTTTGTAAGTCATCGTTGGTTGGGTGGAATGCTCACTAACTTCAAAACTGTTAAGCAATCTATTAAACGCTTAAAAGAATTGGAAGCGATGGATGAAGAAGGTACTTATACAGCAATGCATAAGAAAGAAATCCTTAACTTAACTCGCGAGCGTGAAAAGCTTGATAAGACTTTAGGTGGTATTAAGGATATGCATTCTTTACCTGATCTTATTTTTGTAGTTGATAACGGTAATGAGAACATTGCAGTTAAAGAAGCTAAAGTACTAGGTATTCCTGTAGTTGCTATTGTGGATTCAAATAATCACCCTGAAGATATTGATTATGTAATTCCTGGTAATGATGATGCGATGCGTGCTATTCAGTTATACCTTGAAGGTATTGCTGATTCGGTACTTGAAGGCAAAACTATTGTTCCTGAATTAATGGGCGACGATGAGTTTGTTGAATTAGGCGCTGATGGCAAACCTAAGAAGAGTACTGCTAAAAAAGCACCTGCGAAGAAAGCAGACGCTAAAAAAGCTCCAGCTAAGAAGAAAGTTGTTTTGAAAAAAGCAGCATCTTCTGAAGAAGAGTAATTTTAAAACTTTAGTAACACTTTAATAATCAATTTAAATTTTTCGCCTACTTAGAATTATTTCTTGGTAGGCGATACTCTATATATTTGAGGTAATGTAATCATGGCAATTACAGCAGCAATGGTAAAAGAACTGCGTGAGCGTACAGGCTCGGGCATGATGGAATGTAAAAAAGCACTAAAAGAAGTGGACGGTGATATGGAGCTTGCAGTTGAGCACCTACGTAAAACTGGTTTAGCAAAAGCTGATAAAAAAGCAGGTAACATCGCAGCCGAAGGTAAAATCGGTTATGCAGCTGACGGCAAGTCAGCGGTATTAGTTGAAGTTAACTGTCAAACTGATTTCGTATCGGGTGGCGAAGAATTTGGTGTTCTTACTCAAAAAGTAACTGACGCCGCTATCGCTAATCGTCCTGCAGATGTTGACGCTTTGTTAGCAATTGAAGTTGACGGTGAAACTTTAGAAACAACTCGTCGTACTTTGGTTGCAAAAATTGGTGAGAACATGAATGTTCGCCGTTTTGAGGTTCTTGAAACGTCAGATCGCATTGCTCATTATGCTCACGGTAATCGCATCACTGTATTGGTTGCTATGGAAGGCGGTAATGATGATGTTGCTCGTGACGTTGCTATGCACATTGCTGCAAGTAATCCACAATTCATCAATGCTGATAATGTTCCTGCAGATGTTTTAGATAAAGAACGTGAAATTCTAATTGAACAATCTAAGAATGAAGGTAAGCCTGAAGCAATCGTTGCTAAAATGGTTGAAGGTCGTATCCGTAAATTCTTAGCTGAAATCACTTTAGAAGGTCAGGCCTTTGTTAAAGACCAAGACACTACAGTGGCTAAATTATTAGCAGCTAACAACGCTAAAGTAACTGGCTTTGTACGTTATGAAGTTGGCGAAGGCATTGAGAAAAAAGAAGAAAACTTTGCTGATGAAGTTATGGCTCAGGTTAACGCTGCTAAGTAATTCTGCAATATCAAAGGTTTACTTAAAATAGTAAGCCTGTTGTCTTCTTGCATTTGCTAGAATGACGACAACCAAACCCCGCGAAAGCATTCTTTTGGCGGGGTTTTTTATAGCTGGGTTTTGTATAAATTTAATCCAGATGTGTTGTAACTAGTTGAAATTATTGAATATTTAAAGGTTATTTATGTCCATGTCCGATTCTATTTCTAAAGCCAAATATCAACGCATACTTATCAAACTTAGCGGTGAAGCATTACTAGGTAATACGCAATATGGTATTGACCCTGAGATGCTTAAACGCATTGCTTTAGAAATTAAAGAATTATCAGAATTAGGTGTGCAGATTGCTTTAGTCATCGGTGGCGGCAATATTTTCCGTGGTGAAGGCTTGGCTCGTTCTGGAATGGACAGAGTGACTGGTGATCATATGGGCATGTTGGCTACGGTCATCAACGCTCTGGCGATGCAGGACTCCTTAGAAAGTGTTGGTATTACTGCTAGGGTTATGTCAGCCATTCAGATTAATGAAGTGTGCGAGGATTACATTAGAAGACGTGCAATTCGTCATCTTGAAAAAGGTCGCATAACCATTTATGCAGCTGGTACTGGTAATCCATTTTTTACTACCGATAGTGCGGCCAGCTTACGCGCTATAGAAATTGGTGCTGATCTATTGATTAAAGCTACTAAAGTTGATGGCGTTTACACGGCTGATCCTAAAAAAGACCCATCGGCGACTAAGTTTGATACCTTGAGTTATGATCATGCAATTAATCAAAAACTTGGTGTGATGGATGCTACAGCTTTAGTTATGTGTAGGGATAATGATTTAGATTTACGTGTTTTTGATTTGAATGATCAAGGTGCACTTAAAAAACTTATTTTGGGTGAAGAAATTGGTACTCTAGTTACCACTAAAGCTTAAAATTAATAATAAACTGTTTAATCAACTCTGTTTTGTATTGGAGAAATGAATGTTAAAAGAAATTAAAGCCGACGCTAGTGTACGTATGCAAAAGAGTATTGAGTCTCTTGTGTCTCAGTTAAAAAAAATGCGTACTGGTCGAGCAAATCCATCATTACTTGAACACGTAAAGGTTGATTCATACGGTAGCGTTGTACCCTTGAACCAAGTTGCTAATATAAGTGTTGAAGACTCACGTACACTAATGGTCACGCCGTGGGATAAATCAATGGTCGCACCTATTGAAAAAGCCATAATGTTGGCTGATTTAGGTTTGAATCCGGCATCAGCAGGAACAGTTATTCGTGTACCTATGCCAGCTTTAACTGAAGAGCGTCGTAAAGATATGACTAAGTTAGTTAAAAACGAAGGCGAGAATGCAAAAATTGCTTTACGAAATATTCGTAGAGATGCACTAGGGGATAGTAAAGATCTTTTAAAAGAAAAAGACATCTCAGAAGATGATGATCGTCGTATGCAAGATGACGTACAAAAAATCACAAACGATTTTGTTGCTAAAGTAGATGACATGATTAAGGTTAAAGAAGCCGAATTGATGGATTTCTAAATTGGCGAATAGCGATTTAGATTTACCACAATTAGTAATACCTAAGCATATTGCTATTGTCATGGATGGCAATGGTCGTTGGGCAAAAGCTCAAGGCAAACTCAGAACTTTTGGACATAAAAAAGGTGTTTCAGTAGCCAGAGATATTGTTCGTTACTGTGGCGAGTTAGGTGTTAAAAGCTTAACCTTATTTGCTTTCAGTAGTGAAAATTGGCAAAGACCCGAAAAAGAAGTAGGCTTTTTGATGCGTTTGTTTATCGAAGCCTTACAGTCAGAAGTTAAAACATTGCATAAAAATAATGTGCGTTTACGCTTTATCGGTAATCGAGACCTATTAGAAGAGTCTTTACAGAAAGGCATGCAAAAAGCCGAAATAAAAACCGCTGATAACACGGGTTTGAATTTCAATGTTGCTGTTTCATATGGTGGTCGTTGGGATATTGTAAATGCTGTTAAAAAAGCTTCCTTGAAAGGCGAGGTTAGCGAAGACACTATTTCTGCAGCTACAGAAACTGCAGGTCAAAACGATGTAGATTTATTTATTCGTAGTGGTGGGGAAAAGCGTATTAGTAATTTCCTGCTCTGGCAACTTTCTTATGCTGAGTTATATTTCACCGATGTGCTTTGGCCAGAGTTTTCTAACGAACATTTATTAACGGCAATCCGGGATTTTTCTTCACGACAACGACGCTTCGGAAAAACGGGCGAACAAGTTGTTAGTGAAAAGCCTAGTAATTAAAGTACAACAACAAAGAGAACATCTTTAATGTTAAAACAACGAATAATTTCTGCTGTATTGGCAATTCTTGCTCTTGCTTTTGCAGTTTATCATTTAGAAACCTCTCAACTGCGTTGGATAGTTTTAGCAGTTTGGACCTTAGGTGCTTGGGAATGGACAGGTTTTTTGAAGGGTGTATCTATACCAAAGCGTTTGGTGTTTACAGTTATAGCTTATGTCTTAATGCTAAGCTCTTGCTTAGGATATTTAAGTATTGGAGTAGTGCAGACGGTGTTGTTTGTCGCAGCGCTTTTTTGGCTAATAGCTGCAATACAGATTGTTAATTTTCCTAAAGACTTTTCTTCAGCCTTCACTATATGTTCTGGTTTGCTAGTTGTAGTGCCTAGTTATATGGCTTTTGACTATTTGCTTAAAAATTTCGAACTTTGGTATGTGTTAATTTTACTGTTAATGATTTGGGCAGCTGATGTAGGTGCTTATTTCAGTGGTAAAACTTTCGGTAAAAATAAATTAGCTCCGAATGTAAGCCCTGGTAAAACTCGTGAGGGAGCTATTGGAGGTCTCATACTTTCAATTATCGTTGGGCTTGTTGCCGCTAAGTATTTATTGGGTCTTACTTGGATTAGTTCAGTTAAAAGTTTTGCCGTGCTCTCCATTTTAGTTGTGATCAGCTCAGTTATTGGTGATCTCACAGTGAGTATGTTTAAGCGTAACGCTGGTGTGAAAGATAGCGGAGTGTTTTTACCTGGTCATGGTGGAGTTATGGATAGGGTAGATAGCCTCTGTGCTGGAGTTGTATTTTTTGCATTATGGTTATTGCTTTCTAGTACCGGCACTACTGTTGTTTCTTGAAGCTATTATTGGATGACTAAATCAGGTACACAATCGATTAGCTTATTAGGTGCAACTGGTAGCATCGGTGAATCTACACTTGCTGTATTAGAAAAACACTCAGATAAATTCTCAATATTTGCATTAGGCGCTAACACTAATGTTAAGGTCTTATTTGATTTATGCCAAAAGCATCATCCGCGCTTTGCGGTTATGGCAGATGTTGATGCCGCAACTCAGTTGCAAGACTTACTCAGCCATGCAAATTCAAAAACGGAAGTTTTAGCCGGTAGTGGCGCGCTTGATCAAGTGGCTAGCCATGTAGATGTGGATGTTGTTGTAGCGGCGATAGTTGGTGCTGCAGGCTTATCGTCAACAATGGCAGCGGCTACAGCTGGTAAGAAAATACTATTAGCCAATAAAGAAGCTATTGTGATTGCGGGTAATTATTTACTTGAAGCTGTACATCAAAATAAAGCGGAATTAATTCCTCTGGATAGCGAACATAATGCTATTTTTCAATGTCATCCTGTTGCACACTCCAAGGTCAGTATTGGAGAGTCGCATAGTAGTGTCAAAAAAATTCTACTGACAGCTTCAGGTGGGCCGTTTTTACAGCGAGACTTGAAAACCTTTAAAGATATTTCTGTTGCCGAAGCGTGTGCTCATCCACGTTGGAATATGGGGCGAAAAATTTCTGTAGATTCCGCCACAATGATGAACAAAGGTTTGGAGTTTATTGAAGCCTGTTATTTATTTGATTTAACTCCAGAGCAAGTACAGGTGGTTATCCATCCTCAAAGTATTGTGCACTCAATGGTCGAGTATGTTGATGGCAGTGTCTTGGCTCAATTAGGCTCTGCGGATATGCGAATACCAATAGCTCATGCATTAGGTTTTCCCGAACGAATTGAAAGTGGTGCTAGTGCTTTAGATATTTTTGACATCGCAAGGTTTGATTTTCTAAAACCTTGTGCCGAACGATTCCCAGCTTTACGTTTGGCGCAAGAAGCGGCATCTGAAAAACAAGTTTTACCTACTATTTTAAATGCGGCCAATGAAATTTGTGTACAGGCTTTTTTAAATGAGCAGTTAGGCTTTATTCAGATCAGCTCTACAGTTGAAAAAATTATGCATGATATGCAAAATGAAAGTGTGACTTCCCTAGCGGATATCATGGAACTTGATGCGCAGGTCCGTGTCGCAACTGCATCTTATCTTGCGTAATTTATTATTATGTTAAGTCAAATTTTTATAGCGATTCCAGCCTTTCTTTTAGCAATTACTTTGTTAGTAGCTGTGCATGAGTTTGGGCATTTTTGGGTGGCGAGAAAACTAGGTGTAAAAGTTCTAAGTTTTTCGATTGGATTTGGGAAACCTATTTGGCGTAAAAGGCCGAAAGGCTCTGAGACTGAGTATTTAATCTCAGCCTTGCCGATTGGCGGTTATGTGAAGATGTTGGATGAACGGGTAGAAGAATCTATTGACCCTGTTGATCTACCGCGTGCATATAATCGGCAACCAGTGTGGAAAAGAATCTTAATTCTTTTGGCGGGTCCGTTGGCTAATTTTATATTTGCAATTACTGCATTTTATTTTCTATATCTTTACGGCGTGCAAGATTACAAAACTTTTGTTGAGCCAATTGCACAAGAAAGCGTAGCTTCTCAAGCAGGTATGCAAGCAGGAGATAAGATTATTGCTATTAATGGTAGTGAGGTTGCTTCTTTTGAAGAGATGATAATTACATTGATTGATGCCGTAATAAGTTCTAAAGAAATAGATATAGATGTAGAGCGTGGCGAACAGAATGTGAACTTACAACTGCCTGTTGATTCTGAAGTGGCTAAATTAAGCGAACCAAGCGCTTTGCTTAGCGGTTTAGGTTTTAAGGCCTGGAGGCCAGATTACTTCCCTCAAATTGGTCAACTTAGCAGTGGTGCTGCAGGAGAGCAGGCTGGTCTTAAAAGTGGTGACATTCTTCTCCAGGTTGACTCACTTAAAATACGTAATAGCGAAGAGTTTATTGCGTATATTCAACAAAGACCAAGGCAATCTGTCGATTTGCTAATCAGTCGAGATGGTATAGAGCTCAGAATCCCTATTAAAGTAGGGGAAAAGCTAATAAATGAACAGAAGATAGGTATAATTGGCAGCTCTTTGAGGCCCCCACAAGAATTAATAGATAGCCTAAGTATTAGGCGTCGATTTGGACTTGTCGATAGCTTTAAAGAGGCTTGTTTAAGTACTTATACAATGAGTGCTCTCAGTCTTAAAATGTTTAAAGAAATGATAATGGGAAGGGTTTCGCTAAATAATTTAAGTGGTCCTTTTCGTATTGCTGAACAAGCCAGTTATTCTGCTCAATCGGGATTGGATCAATTTGTTAAATTTTTGGCTTTGATAAGTATCGCTCTTGGTATCGTTAATTTATTGCCTATACCAATGCTTGATGGTGGTCAGATTGTATTTAACGTGACGGAACTTGTTAAGGGTTCACCAGTCTCAGAGCGAACAGAATTAATATTCCAGCAATTAGGAATTTTGTGTATTTTTTTAGTTATGGGTTTGGCAATATTTAATGATTTAAAGCATTTGCTAAAACCATTATTAACTTGAATAACAATTATTAAAAAATAGTTACTGAAAAAGATCGACTTTAGGAAAACAATGAAAAAATTAATTTTATTAATTGCAGCTACTGCTTTGACCTTAACCACTGTACATGCTGAAGATTTTACAATTCGTGATATAAAGGTTAATGGTGTACAGCGATTAGAAGAAGGTACAGTATTAACTTATCTTGGGCTAAACCCAGGTGAAACTGTTACTAAGGCTCGTTTGGCACGCGCAATTCGTGCTCTTTACAATACCGAACTTTTTGATGACGTACAATTTGATCGTTCAGGCGATACACTGATAGTGCAAATCAAAGAACGTCCAGTTATTAGTAAAGTAGAACTTGATGGCAATAAAGCCATTAAAGATGAAGATATTGAATCGTCTTTATCGCAAGCTAACATTTCTAAAGGTCGCCCTCTACGCAAAAATATTGTTAGCGAAATTGAAAGCGCTTTAAAAAGTGGTTATTACGATCAAGGTAAATACGCTGCTGAGATTGATGCCAAAATAAAAGATTTAGGCAATAATACGGTCGATATTAATATTGATATCAAAGAAGGCGATTTTAGTAAAATTAAAGCAGTAAACTTTACTGGCAATACAATTTTTAGTGATAAAACGCTTAAAGCTCAATTGGAAACTAAAGCAACAAGTTTCTTATCGTTTATTCGTAGTGATGATAAGTTTTCTAAGCAACAGTTAAATGGTGACTTAGAGGCTTTGCAATCTTTTTATATGGATAATGGTTATGCTGATTTTGATATTAAAGATTTGCAAGTTAGTATTTCACCAGACAAAAAGTCTCTTTTCTTAACTGTAGATATCCAAGAAGGTGACTTATATACCTTTGGTAAAGCTAGCTTGATTAATGAAGGTGAAGTTCTTAGTACGACGGCATTACAAAATCTTTTAGATGCTTTAGAGGGCGAAACTTTTTCTTTTGGTCGTTTAGAAGGCCTCTCTGAATATGCAAAAAACTTACTAGGAAATTTAGGTTACGCTAATGCAGAAGCTAGACCAATACCATCTCTTAAAAAAGATGAGAAAATTGCTGACTTTACGTTACTTATACAGCCTGGTAAAAAAGTGTTTGTTAATGAAATAACTATTGATGGCTTAGCTGGTACTTATGATGAAGTATTGCGTCGTGAATTACGGTTTTTTGAGGGCGGACCATTAGAAAATGTAGAGCGTAGTAAATATCGTTTACAACGCTTGCCTTACGTTAAATCTGCAGAAATTAATACTGTACCCATTCCAGGTGTAGATGATCGTGTAGATGTTGTGTTAGAGATAGAGCCGGGACAGCCTGGTGATTTTAATGCTAGTGCTGGCTACTCTGATAGCAGCGGTTTGATTCTAGGTGGTGGTTTTACTAATACTAATTTCTTGGGTACTGGTAATAGTCTTGGAACAAATTTATCAATTAGCGATTTTCAAAAAGGTTTAAGTGCTAATTACACCAATCCTTTTTACACTGACTCTGGTATTAGCCGCTCATTAGGTTTTTCATATTTTAAATCTACGGCTATTAATACGGCTACTTCTAATATTGAAAGTACTTCAGGACAGTTGTCTTTGTCATATGGTTATCCTATCTCTGAGTATTCTAGTGTCCGATTTGGTGGACAATATGTACAGAGTAGTTTATTGGCCACCAGTCAGAGTTCATTAGAGCAAAGAGAATTCATATTAAATAATGGTGATAGTACTACCCAGACTATAGATTCTTTCTTTGGTCCATTAGAGATTATTCAAACAGATTACAGTAATTTAGAATTAACTCTTGGTTACAACTACGATAGTCGTAATAATTATTTATTTGCTACACGTGGACAAAGAATTCGAGCGAATCTTACTGGTGCTATACCAGGAAGTGATGTTGAATATTATTCAGCAAGTTTCAATTATTTAAGGTATTTTCCGATTACTAATGGCATTAGTTTGAGTTACCGCGGGGATTTTTCTTTTGCAGAAGAGTATGGTGATACTACAATATTGCCACCATCACGAAATTTGTTTTCATCAAACTCAAGTAATGTTCGTGGCTTTAGGGCTAACTATCTAGGTCCTAGGGATTCAAATTTATTCCCATTTGGCGGTAATTCTCGGGTGATTAATAGTTTGGATTTATTTTTGCCTGTTCCAGAGAAATTTCAGGGTTCTATGCGTTATAGTTTGTTTGCTGACGTTGGTGGTGTTTTTTACCATGGCAATACTGGGCTTTTACGTAATGATATTCCGCAAAATAATAATATCAATTTTGATGTTGAAAATTTCCGAGCATCAGCTGGTGTTTCAGTTGAGTGGCTATCGCCTCTTGGCTTAATTGGATTGAGTTACGGCACACCATTACATGAATTTGAAGGTGATGATATTGAACGTTTACAATTCAATGTCAGCCAAGGGTTTTAAGCTTTAAATTTAGTTTTATCTTATTTTATTTACTAGAGAGTTATTATGAAAAAAATTATTTCAATTGTTATTTTAGGCTTAATGCTTAGTTCATCTTATGCGGTTCAAGCAGAGTTGAAAGTTGCAGCCGTAAATATAAATCGCGTAATGTTAGAGGCGCCTAAATTTAAATCCGCTAATCAAGCAATTGATAGCGAATTTAAAATTAAAACTGATCAATTAAAATCAAAAGCTAATGAAATAAAAACGTTACAAGAAAATTTTAAACGTGATTTCGATACTATGAGTGAAGATCAAAAACGTGTTAAATCTGAAGAAATTAGGTCTAAAGCTAAGGACTTCAATGATAGAGAGAAAACTATCATTCAAGAGTTTAATCAAAAACGTAATGAGAAATTACAAGAACTTCAAAAACTTCTATCTACACAGATTCAGTCAATAGCTAACGAGCAAGCTTATGACTTAGTATTGACTCAGGGCGTAGCATTTGCTACTCCATCTGTTGATATAACAGATAAGCTTATTGCACGTTTACAGTAATTATTTTATCGGAGGGATTATGCAATTTACTTTAGCAGAGTTGGCCATCAAATTTGGTTGTGAGCTCAAAGGTAATCCCGAGACTGTAGTTAATTCTATAGCAACTTTATCGTCAGCCTCGGCTGGCGATATTTCGTTTTTCGCTAATAAAAAATACAAACAAGATTTACTGGTTACCAAAGCGAGTATAGTCATCGTTCGTCACTCTGATCTTGAAAATTGTTCTGTAGATGCTTTAATCAACAAAAATCCATATGCAACTTATGCAAGAGTTGCACAGTTGTTTCATCCAATAAAACGTCCTTCTCAAGGGGTTCATTCAAGTGCTGTGATTCACAGTAGTACTTTTCCAAAAACTGTTTCTATCGGTCCTAATGTAGTCATAGAAGAAGGTGTGGAGTTAGGTGATAATGTTTCTATTGGTGCTAATTGTTATATTGGTACTGATACAAAAATTGGAGAGGGAACTACGCTTGATGCCAATGTGACGATACGTCATGAAGTACTCATAGGCGAAAACTGCTATTTTCATCCTGGGGTAGTAATAGGGAGTGATGGTTTTGGGCAAGCACCTGATGTTGACGGTTATGTGAAAATTCCACAAATTGGATGTGTAGTCATTGGAAATAATGTTGAGATTGGAGCTAATACCACTGTAGATCGAGGGTCTTTAACTGATACCATTATTGGTGACGGAGTTAAGTTAGACAACCTTATTCAAGTGGCTCATAACGTCATAATAGGTGAACATACTGTTATTGCAGCTAACTCAGGAATCTCAGGCAGTACAATAATTGGTAAGCGTTGTATGGTTGGCGGTGGCGTAGGTTTTGTAGGGCATCTTGAAGTATGCGATGATGTTATTATTAATTCATCAACCGTTGTGACCGGGAACATTTCCGAAAAAGGTCATTATGGTGGAGCAGGTGGTTTTCCACATCAAGTTGTCAAAGACTGGACACGTAATGTAGCTCAATTTCGTCGTATTAATAGTTTAGCAAAACGTGTCAAAGAGTTAGAAAAGAAATAAATTTAAAACTGGGGAGTTTTATGGCTGATACACAATCATCCAAAGCAATAAGTTTGGACATACATGCAATTCTTGAACAATTGCCACACCGATATCCATTTCTACTAATTGACCGTGTTACATCAGTAGTTGCTGGAGAGTCTGTAACTGCTATTAAAAATGTAACGATTAATGAACCATTTTTTACTGGTCACTTTCCGCAAAGACCAGTGATGCCAGGTGTTTTAATTATAGAAGCTTTGGCACAAGCCACTGGCATTCTTGCTTTTATAACTGCTGAACAGAAACCTGAAGAAAATATGTTGTATTACTTTGCTGGCATTGATAAGGCTAGGTTTAAAAAACCAGTTGAGCCTGGTGATCAAATGATCCTAGAAGCAACTTTAGTTAAGCAAAAACGTAATCTTTGGAAATTTAAAGGTACGGCATCAGTTGACGGAGAAATTGTAGCGAGTGCAGATTTAATGTGTGCATCAAATACTTATTAACTACTATTTAGATAAATAAAAATGTCGAATTCTACAAATAATATTCATCCAACTGCTGTTATTGATTCTAGTGCTGAACTACACCCTTCAGTAAAAGTAGGGGCTTTTACCATTATCGGCCCGAATGTATCAATTGATGCAGATACGATTGTTGAAGGTCATGTTCTAATTAAAGGACCTACTAAAATTGGTAAATCTAATCACATATTTTCTTTTGCTTCAGTTGGTGATGCACCACAGGATAAAAAATATGCTGGTGAGCCTACCGAGCTACACATTGGCGACAATAATGTAATACGTGAATACTGCAGTATCAATCGTGGCACTGTACAAGATGCATTTGCTACACGCATTGGTAGTGATAATTTAATTATGGCTTATGTGCATATTGCCCATGATGTACAAATTGGTAGTCATACTATTCTTGCAAATAACACCACATTAGCGGGTCATGTTCATGTCGGCGACTATGTTATTCTTGGTGGTTTTACTAAGTCACATCAATTTGTACATATAGGCGCTCATAGTTTCACCGCTTTCAATACAGGTTTAACACGTGATGTTCCACCTTATGTAATGGTTAGTGGGCATCCGGGTATCCCACGTGGAATAAACAAAGAAGGTTTAAAACGTCGAGAATTTTCAAAAGAACAAATTCGTACTATTCTTAATGCCTATAAATTATTATATCGTTCAGAATTAACCTTAGATGATGCTAAAGCTCAAATTGCTGAGATGGCAAAAGAGCATTCTGAGCTTGAGATATTTAACCAATTTTTTGCTGACAGCACTCGTAGCATCGTTCGTTAAATAGTTTAATATGCTGCGAATAGCTATTATTGCAGGTGAAGTATCCGGCGATCTTTTGGGGGCTGGTTTAATTCAGACAATTCATCAAACACATCCAGACATTAAATTTGAAGGAATAGCTGGCGAAGCTATGCAGACTGCTGGGTGTGAAGTTTTTTATCCAGCAGATGATCTTGCGGTTATGGGTTTAACTGAAGTTCTTAAAGATTTACCGCGCCTACTTAAAATTAAAAAGAATGTAGTTACACGTTGGATTAATAACCCGCCTGATTTGTTTATTGGAATTGACGCACCAGATTTTAATTTACGCGTTGCAAAAGAGTTAAAGGCGGCTGGAATACAAACGGTACACTATGTTTCGCCTTCAGTATGGGCATGGAGAGAAGGGCGAGTAAAAAAAATAGAAAAAGCCGTAGATAATTTACTTTGCTTATTGCCCTTTGAGCCTGAGTACTATAAAAATACTATTGTACAAGCTGATTTTATTGGGCATCCAATGGCAGACGCAATTGAGCCCAAAAAAATCTCTGAGATTAAAGGCTTGCCTAAAAATCCATTAATAGCTGTATTGCCAGGCAGCCGTAGTGGCGAAATTAATAAATTAGCTATTCCATTTATACAAAGTATTGCAGAGCTAGCAAAGCGTTATCCTAGTGCTAGCTTTAGTATTCCAGTTGCTAAACCAAAGTTTAAAAACCTTCTGGAAAATCTTTTACAGGAACATGCACCAGGTGTGCCTATTGAGCTTTTAGACGGTCAGGCTGATAAATTACTAGCTAAAGCCGATCTGGCTTTAGTCGCTTCTGGAACTGCGGCATTAGAAACCATGTTGTATGGGTGTCCTATGGTTGTAGCTTATCGAATGGCTGCAAGTACGTTTTGGATTTTAGATGTGACCAATTCACTCAAGACTGAATATTTTTCGCTACCAAATATTTTAGCGGGTGAAGAATTAGTAGAAGAAGTAATGCAAAAAGAAATGACAGTAAAAAACCTTGTTAAAGAAGTATCCAAATTAGTTGATGATTCTCAACGAACTCTCGAAATGCGCCATGAGTTTATTCGTTTACATAAAATATTAAAGCAAGATACGAATACTAAAGTTGCAAGTATCATATTAGATTTACTCGATAAAAATAATGCCAAAAACTGATTACTCTCACATTGATATAAGCTTCATTGATTCGTCTAAACTAGCTGTTGGATTAGACGAAGCTGGACGTGGTCCATTGGCAGGTGCTGTAGTTGCAGCGGCTGTAATTCTTCCTAAAAATAAATCTTTAGATGAAATAGGTTTAACTGAGTTAACCGACTCAAAAAAACTCACTGAAAAAAAACGCGAAAAACTATTTCCTATCATTCAAGAGCAAGCAGTGGCTTGGGCTATAACCTGGGCAGACCATACAGAAATTGATGCGATTAATATATTACAAGCAAGCTTATTGGCGATGACGCGCAGTTTACAAGATTTGCCTATTATTGCTGAGCAAATACTGGTCGATGGTAATAAATTGCCCTCTATACCTAAGGGTTGGACAAACGCAGAGGCTTATGCAATTGTTAAAGGCGATTTGCTAGTGCCAGCAATCAGTGCAGCTTCGGTGTTAGCCAAAGTGACACGCGATCACCAGTTGTTAGATTTGCATGAAAAATATCCTAATTACGGCTTTGCACAACATAAAGGCTACCCAACAAAAGCGCACTTGGCTATGCTAGCTAAACATGGTCCCTGTCCTCAACATCGTCGTAGTTTTGCACCAGTAAGAAAATCTTTGCATGACTGAATTTAGTAAACAATTTATCCATTTAAATGTGCATACCGAGCACTCTCTTGTGGATAGTATTATTCGTGTTAAGCCATTGGTGCAGCGCGTTAAAGATATGCATATTCCTGCTATAGCTATGACAGATGCAGTGAATTTATTTGCGGCCGTAAAATTTTATAACGCCATGACAGGCAGTGGAATCAAACCACTAATTGGTGCTGATGTTGTTATAGAAGAAGATAATAAACGTTATGTATTAACGTTGCTTTGTCAAAATGAACTTGGGTACCAAAATCTTTGTAAACTTATTTCACGTGCCTATATGGAGGGTCAAGCTAAAGGTAAACCTTTATTGCAAAGCACATGGGTTTGGGAAAAATCTGATGGCTTAATTGCAATTAGTGGCATCAATTATGGTTTATATAATTCTGAGCTTAAAAAAGGTAAAACTCAATTAACCGAATTAGATATATGGTTAAAAGCATTTGATGGTCGTTTTTATTTTGGTTTAAGTCGCTTGGGTAAGAAGGGTGAACCTCAAGCTATTTATTCTGCCTGTCAGATAGCCAACGCTAAAGGTTTACCAGTAGTTGCTGTCAATGATGTACGATTTCTTGACGCTGTTGAATATCAAGCGCACGAGGTTCGTGTGTGTATTAATCAAGGCTATACCTTGGATGATAAACGTCGCCCGAAAAATTATACCGATCAACAATATTTACGCTCAGCCCAAGAAATGCATGAACTGTTTGCTGATATACCTTCGGCTTTAGAAAATACCCTCGAAATTGCAAAACGATGTAACTTAGAAATTTCACAAGGCAATACCGTATTACCAGCTTTTCCTGTTCCTGCTGGACAAACTACCGATGAATTTTTGGTTTCAGACTCAAAGCTGCGTTTAGAGGAGAAGTTGCAAGAGCTTTATACGGCCGAAGAAATAAAAGAAGTTAGACAAAAATATCAAGACCGACTGCAAGTTGAGCTCGATGTTATTTTGAATATGGGTTTTCCAGGATATTTTCTAATTGTTGCTGACTTTATTCAGTGGTCTAAAAATAATGATATTCCAGTAGGCCCTGGTCGTGGTTCGGGCGCCGGTTCACTAGTAGCGTACGTATTAGGTATTACGGATTTAGATCCACTTGATTACGATTTGCTCTTCGAGAGATTCCTAAACCCTGAACGTGTTTCCATGCCCGATTTTGATATTGATTTTTGTATCAAAGGTAGAGACCGCGTTATTGACTACGTAGCACAAAAATACGGACGAGCACACGTATCTCAAATTATTACTTTTGGAACTATGGCAGCTAAGGCGGTAGTTCGAGATGTTGCAAGAGTACAAAGTCATAGTTATGGTTTTGCAGACCGTATTGCCAAATTAATTCCATTTGCTGTAGAAATGACACTTGATAAGGCAATGAAAGAGGAGCCTGAACTTCAACGTTTATTTGATGAAGATGAAGAAGTTCGTGGCCTGCTTACGATGGCCAAAATTCTTGAGGGTGTTGCTAGGAACGCCGGCAAGCATGCAGGTGGTATTGTTATAGGACCAGAGCCACTGACACATTACATGCCTCTGTATTGTGAAGATGGCGGACAAGATAACCCTGTGTGCCAATTTGATAAAGATGATGCTGAAAAAATTGGTCTAGTTAAATTTGATTTCTTAGGCTTAAAAACATTAACTATTATTGATAGAGCCGTTAAACGTATTACTGCCGATGCTAAGTTTGGTGATCCTAGTTTTAATATAAAAACTATTCCTTTAGATGATGTTGGTACTTATCGTTTTCTGTCTAGTGGTAAAACTACAGCTATTTTCCAGCTTGAGTCTGCGGGCATGCAAAAACTCATTAATGAACTGCAGCCTTCAATTTTTGATGAAATTATTGCATTACTTGCGTTGTATCGCCCGGGTCCATTAAATGCCGGAATGCATCACACTTTTGTTGCTCGTAAACATAAGCGTGAAGTGGTTGATTATCCACATCCACTGCTTGAAGAAGTACTCAAACCGACTTATGGCGTTATTCTTTATCAAGAACAAGTAATGCAAATTGCTCAAATTCTGGGTGGTTACAGTTTGGGCGGTGCAGATATTCTTCGTCGGGCCATGGGTAAGAAAAAGAAAGAAGAAATGGTCAAGCAAAGAAGCATTTTCCTTGCTGGTGCAAAAGCACAAGATGTGGATGAACGCATCGCGAATAATGTTTTTGACCTTATGGAAAAATTTGCCGATTACGGGTTTAATAAATCGCATTCGGCGGCTTATGCTTTAATTTCTTATCAAACGGCGTGGTTAAAAAATTACTTCCCAGCGCATTTCATGGCTTCGGTTATGAGTGCGGATATGGACCATACCGATAAAATAGTTAGTTTAAAAGATGATTGTGTTAAACAGTTAGAGTTAGAGATATTGCCGCCATCAGTTAATCATTCTGAGTATGAATTTACCGTTGAAGATGCTACAAAAATTCGCTATGGTCTGGGTGCAATTAAAGGTGTCGGGCAGGCAGTTATTGATGCGGTAATTAAAGAACGCACTAAAGGTTTATTTAAAGATATCACCGAATTTAGTAAGCGCTGCGCTCACATTAAACTTAGTCGTCGCACCTATGTTGCTTTAATTAATGCTGGTGCTTTTGATAGTTTGAATTTGAATCGTGCCAGTTGTATGCAAAATATTGAAGCCGTTATTAGACTCGGTCAACAAGCACTAGCTAATCAGAATTCCGGCATGAATGATTTGTTTGGTTTTTCTTCCAGCGTAGATGCTGATTCAGCCGTAAAGCTAGAACAGGTAGATGAATGGAAGAAAGTTGAATTACTAGCTGCCGAAAAAACTAGCCTTGGAATTTATTTAAGTGGTCACCCAATCGATGTAGTTGCACATGAACTAGCGAGCATGACGGGTAATACTTTAAAAAGCACTAAAGACCACGCTGCAGAAAATCATGTTCCACCTGATCCAGAAAAACGCTATATCCGTGGTGGTGGGAGTCCATGTTTAATTGCTGGTTTAGTCGTTGCTATCAATAAACGTGGCAATCGATTTAGTCTTGTTTTAGACGATAACACCGCTCGTATTGAAGTTGGTTTATTTGAAGATAAATATGAAAAATACAGGAATGTTTTAATCAAAGATCGAGTGTTAGTTATTACTGGTAAAATTTCTTATGATGATTACTTAGATGACTTTAAAGTAACTGCCGATAAAATATATGATTTAGAAGAAGCGCGTGACCAATTTGCTGGTCGCTTAGTGTTAAAATACAGTGATGGACAGATTGATGAACAAGGGCAGGCGCAAAATACTCAAGATTTATTGAATGGTTTGCAAACATCCTTAGAACCTCATCTCAATGGAAACTGCCGTGTAATCATGGCATATAAAAATCAGCAATCAGGGGCATATCTAGAGTTTGGCGATCAATGGCGCGTCACTCCAAATAAGCTCATGGTTGAAAATTTACAAAAAATATTAGGTAAAGATAACGTTAGAATTCAGTATCAACGTGACGTTTTCGGTAAACTAATGAACGATATGTAGTTGAAGTAATTATTATGGATTTAAATTTTTTAGACTTTGAACAACCGATTGCTGATCTTGAAGCCAAGATTGCAGAATTACGATATGTGGAAAACGATTCTGAAATTAATATTAGCGATGAAATTTCTAGACTCAAAACTAAGAGTGATGGTTTAACTAAATCAATTTTTTCAAATCTTGATGCATGGCAAGTTGCTCGAGTAGCACGTCATCCACAACGGCCTTATACCTTAGATTATGCTAATCGTTTATTTACTGATTTTGAAGAAATTCATGGTGATAGGGCATTTGCTGATGATGCAGCAATCATAACGGCTCTGGCACGATTTAATGGTCGGCCTGTAGCTATTATTGGTCAGCAAAAAGCTCGTGACACCAAAGAAAAAATCCGCCGTAATTTTGGCATGCCAAGACCTGAAGGTTATCGCAAAGCTTTACGTGTGATGCAAATGGCTGAGCGTTTTAATTTACCTATTCTTACATTTATTGATACGCCAGGTGCTTACCCTGGTATTGGTGCTGAAGAGCGTGGGCAGAGCGAAGCGATTGCACGTAATCTTTTAGAAATGTCTCAGTTAAAGGTTCCTATTATTTGTACAGTTATTGGTGAAGGTGGTTCAGGCGGAGCTTTGGCGATTGGAGTAGGCGATAGAATTCTAATGCTTGAATACAGTATTTATTCTGTTATTTCTCCTGAGGGTTGTGCTTCAATTCTTTGGAAGAATGCCGAGAAAACTAAAGATGCAGCTCACGCTATGCAAATTACAGCGCCTCAGTTGATTAAGCATGAGCTAGTTGACCATATGATTAATGAGCCTTTGGGCGGCGCACATCGAGATCATGATGCTATTGCTATTTCATTGGGTCAGCAAATTGAAAAATCTTTGTCTGAACTTGAAGCTTTAGATACCAATACTTTAATTGAGCAGCGTTATAAAAAGCTGCGTGATTTTGGTGTATATAAATAAAAACTAGTTGTAGATATCATGCTGCATGTAGTTGACCAAGCGATTCATACCTTTATTGAATCCAATTCTAAAAACACTGAGTATCTAATCGGTTTAAGTGGCGGTTTAGATTCCAGTGTTTTATTACATGCATTGGCTAAGATTCGAAAAAAATATTCTCTCAAAATTAATGTCATACACGTTAATCATCAACTGCAAACTTTGGCTGATGACTGGGAAGGGTTTTGTAATTCGCAAAGTAATTTATTAGATCTAGAATGTGAGATTGAAAGAGTATCTATTGATTTAAATTCGGGTGATAGCATCGAGGCTACGGCGAGACATGCACGTTACAACGTGTTTGCAAAGTATATGCATGCCAACAGCTGTTTGTTAACAGCACATCATGCCGATGATCAATTCGAGACATTTTTATTACAACTTTTTCGTGGAGCGGGTCCTAAGGGATTAAGTTCTATGGCCTTACAAAAAATGTTTAAGAATGGGGCGCATGCTCGTCCTCTTCTAAGTTTAAGTCGTGATCAACTTGAAGATTATGCAACCAAAAATGAAATTGAATACATTCAAGACCCTTCTAATGATGTGAATCAATTTGATAGAAATTTTCTACGTAATGAAATTATTCCGCAAATTAAAGCTCGCTACCCTATGGTGCAAAAAGCAGTGGGGCGAAGTGCTGAACACATTGCCTCCGAACACTATGTGCTTGATGACTTACTCAATGATAAGTTACAAAGTTTACTCATCCAGAATACCTTAGATTTAAGCAATTGGCATGAACTCAAACACAATATTCAAACTTTACTTTTACGCAAGTGGATTTCTGATGCAAAAATGCAATTGCCATCAACAAAAATTTTACAAGATATTCTGCTTCAGTTAAAGCATGCTCATGGCGAGTCAAAAACTAAAATCAGCTGGGCCGATGTCGAAATTAGAGCGTATTCTCAGCGTGCTTTTTTATTAGCAAAAATTGATGAAGATATTTATGAAAAGTCATCTGGAAGCTTGATTGAGGATTCAGAATTTTTTCAATTACCAGAAAATTACGGTATATTAAGTTTTAATGCTGGTAGTACAACCGCGCAGCAATTAAGACTGGAATTTCGTTCTGGTGGTGAAAAGCTTCGTCTACCTAAACATAAGCATCACATTAGCCTTAAACAGCTCTGCCAGAAAAATCGTGTTTTACCGTGGATGCGTTCGCGCATACCGCTACTCTTTGATGGAGAAGTACTAGTGGCAATTGGAGATTTATGGCTAAATGCAGATTGGCTGGATAAGCAAAAACTCCCTAATTTTTCAGTCAATTGGACGAATAGACCCTTAGTTTTTGTTCCTGAGGCTAAATCACAAATTGAGGCTAGCACCAGCTTCAGGTAAAATTTCATTCCGTCCTAACGCGCTAGTGAGTTTTCGACTAAGAATCCTACTAAGCGCTTTTTTTATTGACGGAATTTATTTATGACTCGTTTTATTTTCGTTACCGGTGGTGTGGTTTCTTCACTCGGTAAAGGTATCTCTTCTGCTTCCTTAGGTGCTCTTCTTGAAGCACGCGGCATTACTGTCAGCATGATGAAGCTCGACCCTTATATTAACGTAGACCCAGGCACAATGAGCCCGTTTCAACACGGCGAAGTTTTCGTAACCAACGACGGTGGGGAAACTGATTTAGACCTTGGGCATTATGAACGCTATGTAAATACTACTACTTCACGTAATAGTAACTTTACAGCTGGGCGTGTTTATCAAGACGTATTAAAAAAAGAACGCAGTGGTGATTACCTAGGAGCCACTGTTCAAGTTATCCCTCATATTACCGATGAGATTAAACGTAAAATTAAAGTTGGTGCTAACGGTGCTGATATTTGTTTAGTAGAAATTGGCGGTACAGTTGGTGACATTGAATCACTACCTTTTGTTGAGGCGATTCGCCAATTAGGTTTGGAACTAGGTCGTGATAATACACTTTATATGCATCTCACTCTTGTTCCTTATATTAAAACTTCTGGTGAAATTAAAACTAAACCTACTCAACACTCAGTAAAAGAGTTACGTTCTATTGGTATTCAACCTGACATTCTTTTATGTCGTTCTGAGCAACCATTGCCATCTAGTCATAGAACTAAAATTTCTTTATTCACCAATGTAGCTGAAAAAGCGGTTATCTCTGCACACGACGCTGATGACATTTACGGTATTCCAAGAATTTTACATACCCAACACTTAGACCAAATTGTTTTAGATCATTTTAGTATACAAGCACCAGAAGCAGACCTTACTGTTTGGGATAAAGTGGTTAATGCTAAAAACAATAGCACGGCCACGGTAAATATTGCCATGGTGGGTAAATACATGCATTTAAAAGATTCATATATGTCATTGAATGAAGCATTAATGCATGCAGGTATACATACCAGCACAAAAGTAAATATCCATTACTTTGAGTCTGAGTCAATTGAAGATGAAGGCATTGAGCAACTCAAATCTATGGATGCTATTTTAGTTCCAGGTGGATTTGGTGAGCGCGGGGTAGAAGGTAAAATTCAAGCGGTGCGTTTAGCGCGCGAAAGCAAAACACCATACTTGGGTATTTGTTTAGGTATGCAAGTTGCAGTTATCGAATATGCAAGAGCAATGAATGGTTGGAAAGATGCCAACAGTACAGAATTTGATAGCAAAACACCAAATCCAGTGATTGCTCTAATTACTGAGTGGCAAGATATTACTGGTGCATCTGAAGCTAGAGATGAAAGTTCAGATTTAGGTGGCACTATGCGTTTAGGAGCACAAGATGTGATGCTTAAACCAAATACTAAGATTCGTGAAATTTACGGTAATGATACGATTCAAGAGCGTCATAGACATCGTTATGAATTCAATAACAACTTTATGTCTGAAATGGAGTCGAAAGGTATCGTGTTCTCAGGCTTGTCGAGTGACAACTTAGTTGAAACTGTAGAGCTGCCTGACCATCCTTGGTTTGTGGCAACACAGTTCCATCCGGAATTTACTTCTAATCCACGTAACGGACATCCATTATTTACCTCATTTGTTGAAGCTGCACGTAAGCACGCATTAAACAAATAGAAATAAACCACATAGATTTTAGAATTTATGTAAGGAGCAATAAATGAAACTTTGTCATTTTGAAACCGATAATCGTTCGCCTTTTTTCCTAATTGCAGGACCTTGTGCAATTGAAAGTGAGCAACTTGCAATAGATACGGCTGGGCAATTAAAAGAAATTACTGATCGCTTAGGTATTCCGTTTATATATAAGTCATCTTTTGATAAAGCTAATCGCTCTTCTAACGCTAGTTTTCGTGGGCCTGGTATCGAAGAAGGTTTAAGAATTCTTTCTGAAGTTAAGAAGCAAATTCATGTTCCTGTATTAACCGATGTACATGAAGATACTCCCATGCAAGAAGTTGCTGATGTGGTTGATGTTTTGCAAACACCAGCGTTTTTATGCAGACAAACTAATTATATTTTAAAAGTAGCCGAAACTATGAAACCGGTGAATATTAAAAAAGGCCAGTTTCTTTCACCTTGGGAAATGAAAAATGTAGTGGACAAAGCACGTTCTACAGGTAATGAGCAAATTATGGTTTGTGAACGAGGTTATATGTTTGGTTACAATAATCTTGTTTCAGATATGCGTTCACTAGCCATCATGCGTGACACAAACGCACCAGTAGTTTTTGATGCTACGCATTCAGTACAACTGCCTGGAGCTCAAGGTACTGAATCAGGTGGACAAAGAGAATTTATTCCAGTGCTTGCTCGTGCAGCTATTGCAGTAGGTGTGGCGGGTATATTTATGGAAACGCATCCTAATCCAGCCGTAGCTTTAAGTGATGGTCCTAATGCGTGGCCTTTAGGGCAGATAGAAGAATTGTTAACTAATATGCAAGCAATTGATAAAGTGATTAAGTCACAAACTTATTTAGAAGAAACTGTGTAAACAGAATTCTTGATTTTGTAATTTGGAGTTTAAGTACATGAGTAAAATAGTAGATATTAAAGCCCGCGAAATTATTGATTCACGTGGTAACCCAACAGTTGAAGCCGATGTTATTTTAGAAGGCGGCACAGTTGGTCGTGCTGGTGTGCCAAGTGGAGCTTCTACAGGTAGTCGTGAAGCGGTTGAGTTACGTGATGGCGATAAAGAACGTTACTTAGGTAAAGGTGTGCTCAAAGCAGTAGATTTTGTAAATACAGAAATCAGTGATGCCTTAATGGGTATGGATGCAAATGACCAAGCTGGTATTGATCAAATCATGTTAGATCTTGATGGCACTGAGAATAAATCTCGCTTAGGTGCAAATGCAATTCTTTCAGTTTCTTTGGCCAATGCAAAAGCTGCTGCACAAGCTAATAAGCTTCCATTGTTTCAATACTTAGGTGGTAATGAAGCTGTGAATATGCCAGTACCAATGATGAATATTATCAATGGTGGTGAGCATGCTGATAACAGCGTAGACATTCAAGAATTTATGATTCTTCCGGTTGGAGCCCCAAGCTTCAAAGAAGCACTACGTTATGGTGCGGAAATTTTTCATAGCTTAAAAAAATCTCTTAGTGCTAGGGGCTTAAATACGGCTGTTGGTGATGAAGGAGGCTTTGCTCCTGATTTGCCATCAAATGCAGCGGCTTTAGAAATTATTGCAGAAGCGGTTGATAAAGCGGGATACAGCTTAGGTAAAGATATATTTTTAGGTTTAGATGTTGCTAGTTCTGAGTTTTATGAAAACGGTGTTTATCATCTGGCTTCTGAAGGTAAGAAATTCAATGCTGATGAATTCTCAGATTACCTTGTGGGTTTGGCAAATGACTTTCCAATTATTTCAATCGAAGATGGTATGGATGAAAGTGATTGGGCAGGTTGGAAGATGCTAACCGATAAAATCGGCGACAAAATTCAATTAGTAGGTGATGATTTGTTTGTAACTAATACCAAAATTTTACAACGTGGTATAGATGAAAATATTGCAAACTCAATTCTTATTAAACCAAATCAAATTGGAACCTTAACAGAAACTTTAGCGGCTATCGCAATGGCGGATAAAGCACATTACTCGGCGGTTGTTTCACACCGTTCTGGTGAAACAGCTGATGCAACTATTGCTGACATTGCTGTGGCAACAACCGCCGCACAAATCAAAACGGGTTCATTGTCGCGTTCTGATCGTCTGGCAAAATATAATCAGTTATTACGCATTGAAGAAATTCTAGGTGATAATGCTATATATTCTGGATCGGCGGCGTTTCCAGTTAAATTGCCCTTGTAAGATTACAGTTTAAATTTTCAATGTACTCAGAGCAACGCAAATTACGTAATTTAATTATTGTTTTATTTGTCTTGCTGATGGGTTTGCAAGTTGCGTTATGGTTCTCCAATACAGGTGTTGCACACTTACGTGAGCTTAAGCAAACTTTGCAAGAACAAGAGCAAGAGAATATTGAGTTATTGCAACGAAATCAGACTCTAGAAGCTGAGGTGAAAGATTTAAAAGAGGGTCTTGCCTCAGTTGAGGAAAGAGCACGTTCAGAGCTCGGAATGATTGCAGAGGATGAAACATTTTTTCAATTGATTGAAACTGATATTAATGAACCTAATGCCGATAAACTTTTAAATGATGAGAAATCAACCGAGTAATCATTATGAGTTTACCATCAAAAAAAAAGCAATCAGTTAATTATAATGTGGTAATTCCGGCAGGTGGCTCTGGAAAACGTATGCAGAATTCTGGTTCTGAAAATACCAATACAGCAAAACAGTTTTTACTTTTAAATGGTAAAACATTACTAGAGCATGCAGTAGAACCCTTTTTACAAGATTCAGACTGTTTATCAATTTATATAGCTGTGCCTGATACTCAAGTAGATTTCGTTCAAAGCCTTTTTGATAATCGGAAAATTCATTTTGTGCGTGGTGGTAAAACCCGTAGTCAGTCTGTACTTGCAGGCCTTAATGCTTTAAACATACCGGGCAATGAAGAAACTTGGGTTATGGTGCATGATGCGGCACGTGCAAATTTATATCTTAGTGACGTACAAAAACTTAAGCAAGCCGTTTCACAGGCTGCCTATGGTGGAATTTTGGCTACGCCTGCTAAAGATACGCTTAAACGTGTTTGCGATTTGAATGTGCTTGAAACTCTAGACAGAGAAAAAATTTGGCATGCATTAACACCGCAAATGTTTCGTCTAGGTAAACTTTTTGTTGCTTTAAATCAAGCAATCTTAGAAGGGGTAGATATAACTGATGAAGCTTCTGCAATGGAGTTTATTGGAGCAAGAGTTTTAATTGTTGAGGGCCGAACGGACAATATAAAAGCTACATACCCAATAGATTATTTACTTCTGCAAGCCTTAATTAGTGAAAAATGAGTTTGCTTGAGTAATAAGTTTCTACTCTATTTTTTTAGTTAATTTAGTATTTTTAGACACTTAAAACTTTAATATCTAGCTTTTTTACCTTTGAGCTGGAAATATGTCCGTTTATCCTGAAATTGTTCACATTTTGCTGCATACCCACTAATATAAATAGATTAAGGCTTAATAATTAAAAAGTCGTAAGAATTGGGTTTTTATCACTTACCTAGGAGGCATTAATGAAATTTCGTATTGGTCACGGTATCGATGTACATGCCTTTAAAAAAGGAGATCATGTAATGTTGGGTGGTATAAAAATTCCACATACGCATGGCATAGAAGCGCATTCTGACGGTGATGTAATCTTGCATTCTATTACTGATGCTTTACTGGGAGCACTTGGAATGGGAGATTTAGGAAATTGGTTTCCTGATTCGGACCCTGAATTAGAAGATATTGCGAGTAAAGATATAATCATGCCGATCATCATGTCTATGCGAGAGAAGGGCTTTGAATTAAATAATTTGGATGTCACGGTCATTGCGCAGACACCAAGGGTTAGTGCTTACTCTGAGAAAATTCGTCAAAATATAGCCAGTATTTTTTCTACAAGTATTGATGTAATTAATATAAAAGCAACAACCACCGAGCATTTAGGTTATCTCGGTAGAAAAGAAGGCCTTGCCTGTCATACAGTCATTTCTTTAATCGATGCACAAACCCTAAAAGCAAGTTCTAGTGGCGATAAAGAAAAAATTACCGTTCAAGCCCCATCTGAAGATGATCATACTATTGATTTAACCGGTGAAATTGATATTCGTGACTTCAATTTTAGCGATTAAGTTTTATTTGTATTAAAAAAATCATCTAAATATCTTATGCAATTTCTAACGCCTTTTGGCAGTTCATCAGGAGCAGCCGATTTTAAAACTCACTGTGAAGACTTTAAAGTTACTGAAATAGGCAAATATACTCCTAGTGGTGAAGGTGAGCACCTTTGGTTGTGGATTGAAAAAACGAATACAAATACGGCCTGGGTTTCTGAAGAACTATCAAAACAAAGTGGCATTAAGCTTAGAGACGTTAGCTATGCTGGGCGTAAAGATAAAGTAGCAGTTACTCAACAATGGTTTTCAATTTACGACCCTAAACGAATTAGTGATGCTATTGTTTTTGATATACCAAACTGTATTATTCTAAAATCAATTAGGCACAACCAAAAATTACGTGTCGGTAATTTATTGGGCAACACTTTTGATATTCGCTTACGTAACTACACTGGAAATTTTGAAGACCTCCAAGAACGCCTTAATGAAATTAGTAAAAGAGGTTTTCCAAATTATTTTGGCCCGCAAAGGTTTGGGCGTAACATGAGTAATCTGCCCAAAGCAATTGCGTGGGTAGAAAACGGAGCAGGGCGTTTACGAAGAGAACAAAGAAGTATTTATTTTTCAGTTTTAAGAAGTTATTTGTTTAACTTGATTTTAAGCGAAAGGATTAAGCAAGAAACATGGGACAAAGTGGTTCTTGGCGAATTAGCTCAACTGCAAGGTAATCATTCTGTATTTATCGTTGATACTGAGAATCTTAATTCAGCTCTAGTTCGCTGTGCAGAGTTTGATATTAGTCCAACTGGTTCTTTAGTGGGTACAGGCAATGTTGTTACTAAAGGTACAGCATTTGAGATTGAAAATAGTATTCTTGAAATGCATCAAACCATAGCCTCATTTCTGCTTAAAGAGGCAAATTCGGCACGGCGAGCTTTAAGGATTGGTCCTACTGAACTATCATGTTCAGAAAATGGAACTGACATATTGCTCAAATTTAACTTACCGGCTGGTTCCTATGCGACAGTATTTTTACAGAATATTGTAGAAATACATGATAAATCACTGAAATAGTAGAAATTTTTGTAAATTTTTGTATATTAGCTACAAAGAGCAAAGATTAAATTTTTCATATGAATAAAATAGCTAGTTATGTTAAGTAATAGATGAATCACCATTGGATAAAAAAGCAGACAATCTGAGTTATAACAAGTCTAACTCTACCATTAGACTAAAACGCAACCTACTATTTTTGTTAGCGTTTCTTCCTGCTATTGCTATTTTAAGTTTATTATTTTTATCAAACATTAATAATGAACGGGCTTTATTAAAGCAAGCTCGTACTTTATTAACCAATACAACTGCCGAATCCATTAGACATACACAGGATTTTTTAAATCATGCAGAAAATCATGCGATACTTTCTTCAAAAATTATTGAAACAGGCATCATCAGCGCCTACGATTTTAAAGCCCAAGAAAACTATTTAATTTCTCAATTGGATTTACATCCTGCAATTTCAGGTATGTATGTGGCTGATAGGCTTGGTAATTTTTTCTATGTATCGCGTGCAAGTAATTTGTCGAAAGGTAAATACAAAGTAAAACGGATTGCAGTTGAGGAAAATGAAAAAATAACTAGTACCTGGCTTCGTACTCAAAATGGAGATGTTATTGAGCCGCAAACTATTATTAACGAAGACTTCGATGCTCGTACCCGACCATGGTATGAAAAGGCCTCTGAGCACAAAGATATTGTTTGGACCGAACCCTATATTTTTTTTACAGCTAAAAAACTAGGTATAACTACAGCGATCCCATTTTATAAAAAAAATGGCGAATTTAATGGTGCAATAGGTGTTGATCTTGAGTTTACTGAATTGGCAGAGTTTTTAGATCAGCTTGAAATAAGTCGTTATGGTTCAAGTTTAATTGCAACCAGTGATGGAACTCTAATTGCTTCGCCCTCATTGCATGAACGTTATAAAAACGATTTGCAACAAGATGAGCTTCGCTTAGTTACGGTATTAAATTCAGGCGACATGGATGCCAAGTCGGCTTATCAAGCAGTTTTTGAACACGGGTCAAATGAATTTACTTCGGGGAATAAAGAATTTTTAGTTGAATCAATGCCTTTGCAATTATCAGGTGATCAAAAATGGCAAATTATTACTTATGCAGATAAAGATGAATTTCTTGGTGAAATTAAAGCGCGTGAAAATCAAAAATACTTTATTGCTTCATTTATAATCTTTATCTCTATCCTAACCGGTTGGTTATTAACACGTAAAGCTTGGCAACCATTAGGTGAACTTGAAGATAACGCTAATTATGATCAGTTGACTCAGTTGTTTAATCGTCGTTACTTAGAAAACAATGCAAAAGATTTAATTAACACAGCTATTCAAAAAAATCAGCCCTTGTGTGTTGCGATTTTAGATATTGATCACTTTAAACCTGTTAACGATACTTATGGACATGATACTGGCGATCAAATTTTAAAAGCCTTTGCTAAACGATTGAAAAATCAAAAGCGCCCGCTTGATTTATTAGCTCGTATGGGCGGTGAAGAGTTTGTATTGATAATGCCAAATACTACTGCCGAACTGGCGCGTTCAGTCGTGGATAACGAAAGGGTTGCACTAAGTAATCGTCCATATGCAGTTGATGATGTAAGATTGAAAATAAACTTTAGTGCGGGCGTAGCTGAACTGCATGAAGATTTGAATACTTTTAATTTATTGATGAAGGCGGCTGATAAGGCTTTATATAAATCAAAAGAGCATGGACGTGATCAGGTTTCAATTTTTGATCCCATGGATATTCAGGAGTTGACTTTAGTAATGACAGATTTTCCAACGCAAAAGTAATAATGATCTAAGCTTGCATACAGACGTTAAAACATTGGCTCATTTTTTATTTTGAAGCAGCACATAAACAGCACCAGTACCACCATCATTTACTCTGGCACTATGAAAAGCAACCACTGAATTCCATACACGTAACCAGCGATTGAGTTTAGGTTTTATCACTGGACCTTTGTGCCCCGAACGCTTACCTTTTCCATGAATTATTTTTACACAACGAATATTATCGCGTTCGCATTCATGCATAAAACGTAAAAGCAAATCTTTTGCACTAGCCAGAGTTTCTCCATGCAAATCGCAAACACGCTGCACTTTGTATTCACCTCTACTAAGATTCCTAAGAATTCTTTTCTGCACTCCATCTCGAGTAAAAGAAATAACATCACCAGATTCCAGTTCTGTTTCTTCAATATCGCTTTCGATTGCATCCACTAAAACTTGCTGCTCATCCAAACGTGTAAAGTTTGCCCGCGCAGATGGCTTGGGTTTGTTTAAATTGGCTTGGTTATGTGAAATAGGATCCACTTCTTGCATAGCTTCAGAAAATTCAGAATTGTGCTCAGCTTGTGGGTCTTTTGGTGAGTTCATGGTTGATTAACTGCTTAGGTTTATCTTCTATTAGTCAGTTCAATAGTCAGGTAATTATAATTCTTTGAAAATTATACGATTAATCACGTAGTAATACGATATTTTGGCAATATTTATGTAAATTTTTGCCTAAGAAATACTACAATAGTCATCTAAACCATTTATAAACTTGAGTAGAAAGAACGCATTGAATATATTAGTCAGTAATGACGACGGCTATCGTGCCGTAGGCATACAAAAACTCGCAGCCGCTTTACGTCCCTTAGGCAATATTACGGTTATAGCACCCGACCGCAATCGTTCTGCGGCAAGTAATTCGCTGACACTAGAAAACCCATTAAGGGTTTTTCTGGAAGACTCCCCTAATAAAGAGGAACATTATTCTGTTAATGGTACGCCAACCGATTGCGTACATTTAGCTATTACTGGTTTGATTTCTAATAATGCCGATATGGTGGTTTCAGGAATTAATCATGGTGCTAATCTTGGTGATGATGTTTTGTATTCAGGTACAGTAGCAGCGGCAATGGAAGGGCGCTTCTTAGGTTTACCGGCAATTGCTTTTTCACTAGTGTCTAGTACTAGTGATAATATGGATGCTGCAGCAAAAGTAGCTTTTGATATTGTTGCAAAATTAGAGAAAAATGAGTTGTCTGGCGATACGATTTTAAATGTAAATATCCCAGATTTGCCTTACGATGAAATCAAAGGTTACAAGGTCACACGCTTAGGTCGAAGACATATGTCGCAACCCTCTGTCCCATTACTAGATCCTAAAGGCAATACACTGTATTGGATTGGTCCAGTTGGCGAAGAACAAGATGGTGGTGACGGTACAGATTTTGATGCCATTCGTAATGGATATGTTTCCATAACCCCAATCCATACTGATTTAACTCAGCATCAGTCTATTCAAGAGCTGCAGGACTGGATACTATGACGCCTCGCTCACATAGCCAAGGTTTTGGTATGACCTCCATGCGTACCCGTGAACGTTTATTACAACGTTTATATGATCAAGGTATACGAGACGAAAAAGTTTTAACTCAAATTGCTACCGTGCCACGACACAAGTTTATGGATGAAGCTTTAGCAAGTCGAGCTTACGAAGATACGGCATTACCGATTGGTCATGGACAAACTATTTCACAACCTTATGTAGTTGCCAAGATGACTGAAGCAATTTTGCGAGACGGACCATTAGAAAAAGTTTTAGAGATTGGTACCGGTTGTGGTTATCAAACCGCTGTATTAGCTGGCTTAGTTAGGCAGGTTTATAGTATCGAACGCCATCTTCCTTTAAACACGATGGCGAGACGTCATATTCGTAATTTACGAATTCATAACACGTCATTGCTGCATGGTGATGGTTGGAAAGGTTGGCCTTCACGTGCACCTTTTGATGCCATTATTGTTACAGCTGCACCTGAAACGCTTCCTGAAGTGTTATTAGAGCAATTAGAAATCGGTGGTCGTTTAGTGGTGCCAGTTGGGCCTTCTGGAAGACAAGATTTGCTATTGATTACACGAACCGAAGAAGAGTTTGTTACCGAGAACCTTGGTGCAGTTAGTTTTGTGCCAATGTTGCACGGTAAGCAGTAAGGTTTTTTATGAAAATTTTTACAGGTTTGTATGATCGTGTACTTAGTTGGTCTAAACACAAAAAAGCCCCATATTTTTTAAGCGGTTTAAGTTTTGCAGAATCTTCGTTTTTTCCTATTCCGCCTGATGTAATGTTAGCGCCTATGGCACTAGCTGAACCAAGTAAGGCGTGGCGTTATGCTTTTTTAACTACGTTTTTTTCGGTCTTAGGCGGCATTGCAGGGTATTTAATTGGCATGTTTGCATTTGGAAGTATTGAACCCTATTTACTTGAACACGGTTATGCTGACAAAATTTCTCATGTTAAAGAGTTGTTTGATAAATATGGTATTTTGATAGTCCTTGCGGCAGGCTTTTCGCCGATTCCTTATAAAATTTTCACCGTCACAGCAGGAGCATTAGGTTTATTTTTTCCTGGCTTTTTAATTGCTTCAATAGTTGGGCGAGGAGCTCGTTTTTATTTAGTGGCTGGATTGATGCGAGCGGGCGGTGAGAAAGCTGAAGCTAAGCTTCGACAACATGTAGAGATTCTTGGGTGGATAGCGGTAGTACTGTTAGTGTTAGTAGTATGGTATTTATCAACACACTAAAACATAGAAGCTCTTGTTTAAAATTAAGCAGTCTTTTTCTACTGCTTTTAGCTTTATCAGCCTGTTCGTGGAATGATGTTAACTCTTCTAAACCTCAAGCAAAGCGACCGTCACCAAGAGTTGTAACAACTACCAACCCTTCAAGACGTTACACAGGAAAAATTCCAAGCACTCATACGGTTGGTTCTGGTGAAGGGTTTTATACCATTGCACGAAAGTACGGATTAGATTTTAAGAAGTTAGCGTCTTGGAATAATATGAGTACCAATGATGTAATTTTTAAAGGTATGAAGCTAAAGCTTTATCCACCAAAAAATTCTCGTCCAAGTTCAGCAGGCAGTTCAACTGCTACAACTTCGCCATCTTCTACCTCAAGTCTAAAATTACAATGGCCCATTCGCGGTCGTATCATTAATAAATTTAATGCCAATGATAATACGGTTAAGGGAATTGATATTGCAGGACAAGTTGGTCAACGAATCAAAGCGGCGGCTAGTGGTAAAGTTGTATATGCAGGTAGTGGTTTAGTAGGTTTAGGTAATGTTATTGTTATTAAACACAGTGAAACCTTTCTCACGGCTTATGGCTATAACGAAAAGCTCTTATTAAGCGAAGGTGTTAGCGTTAAACAAGGTCAAGATATTGCAATTATTGGTATTGGTTTAAATAATCAAAGAATGTTGCATTTTGAAGTTAGAAAAAATGGCAAGCCAGTTAATCCTATTGGTTATTTGCCGAAATGATATTGATAGGTTTACACGCGCGTGAGTAGAGCAATATAAAACCTTAGACAATATTACTCTTAATGTTGAAGGACATTTAATATGGTACTTTAATAGCAGTTACAAGCCAGTCGATGATACTTATAATTTCGAGAATCATTGTGGTCGATTTGTAAGAAACCGTTATACCAATGCAGCAAAAAAAGATCATGGAGTTGGTGTTTCATTCGATTTTGAATTTAGGAAGGAGCTCAAACATTTGTTGGTGAATTATGAAAAAATTATTTATAATTAGTACATTGATTCTTGTTATTTCCAGCATTTTTTATTGTCGCGGGCTATTTTGGAATATTGAAAAACGTTCACAAATAATAGATGAGGCTTTCGAAAAAAGAAATTATGTTTGTGATGAGAAAACCTTAATTAAACAGTATTTTACTAAATTTAGTTCAGATTTAGGAGCAATTACGTGGGTTTGCAAGAAAGGTGAAAAATATAACTCAGTCGAAGCTGGTTTGAATTTAGATGGAAGTGTAGATTTCTTGAAATATAGTTACTCTGAAGAAGAGTTGCCAGATTTATTGATGGAATTAGATAGGCTAGAGAAACTCAATTTAAGTGTTCAGTAAATAGATCATAGTCTATGTAAGTTTAAGCTTAGAAAACCCAGCTTAAGCTGGGTTTTATTTTACCTATAATGCCGAGTCTAAGCTGGTTTAGGTGCGGTGTTTGGGGTAGTGTCTACTACTCATTCCCACCAAGGATAAAAGTGTGGCATATCGGTTGAAACCTTACTCTTATACTCAGGCGTACGTTTCTCTAAAAATGCAGCAATACCTTCCTTACCATCTTCTAAGCTTTGGTAGAAAATAGCTAGCGAATCTACTTTGTGGGCTTCGCGTGGGTGGTCTTGAGCTGAATTGCGATACATCATCTGTCTAGTTAAAGCGATTGCCACTGGAGAATGTTGTACAACTTTTCTAGCAATAACGTAAGCCGCTTCTAGTAATTCTTCAGGCATATGTACCGACTTTACAAAACGAGTTTCTTTTAACTCTTCAGCTTTAATAATTTCACCGGTATAGCACCATTCTAAAGATTGAGACACGCCTACAATTCTTGGCAAAAACCAAGTCGACGCCGCTTCAGGTGTTATCCCAATTTTATTAAATACAAAACCGACTCTAGCTTTCTCTGATGCAAGACGAATATCCATAGCACATACCATAGTTGCACCAATGCCTACAGCTGCACCGTTAATAGCCGCGATGATTGGTTTTTTACAATCGTATATCGCCAAAACAACTTTGCCACCAGTATCACGCACACCATTTACAATTTCATCACTTTGGTATTTATCATGCATGTCTTGAATAGTGGGTTGTAAGCTTTCATCCAAACCAAAAGCATTACCTTCACCACGCGCGGTTAAATCCATACCAGCACAAAAAGCCTTGCCAGCACCTGTAACTACAATAGCTCGAATTTCATCTTCATCACTGGCACGATTGAATGCATGTATCAGTTCTTGCGACATTTCAACCGTAAAGGCATTCATATTGTCAGGACGGTTTAAGGTGAGAGTAAGGATGTTCTCACTTACTTCGTATTTGATAGTTTGATAATTCATTTGAACTCTCTTAGTAAACTTTAAAATTACTCACAGCCGTTTTATATTCAGTAATAAGTTGTTCAACCAATTCAGCTGTCTTCATCACCGAATCGATTGAGCCTACACCTTGACCTGCCGACCAAATGTTCTTCCAAGGTTTTGCTTCATTGGCTTCATGCGATTCTTCAAATTCCGAACCAAAATCAATACCAGCCGGTTGTTCTAAATTTTTAGGGTCTTTACCAGCGGCCACAATACTTGGAGTTAAAAAATTGGCATTCACTCCAGAGATTGCTGAGGTATACATAATATCTGAAGCATTAGTATCGATTAACATGTCTTTATAATTTTGATGAGCATCGCTTTCTTCTGTAGCAATAAAACGCGTGCCTAAATAAGCAAGATCGGCTCCTAGCATTTGAGCCCCAGCTATGTCTTGACCAGTAGACATCACACCAGAGAGTAAAATAGTCTTATCAAAGAATTGACGTATCTCATTTACTAGACTAAAAGGGCTCATAGTTCCGGCGTGCCCGCCTGCACCTGCACAAACGGCAATTAAGCCATCAACTCCTACAGAGGCAGCTTTTTTGGCATGACGTTTATTAATAACATCATGAAAAACCAAACCACCATAGTCGTGCACGGTATTGACTACGTCACTTACGGCACCTAATGAAGTAATGATAATAGGTACTTTGTATTTCACGCATAAATCTAAATCAGCTTGTAAGCGTGGATTGGACTTGTGTACGATTAAGTTAACGGCAAACGGAGCAGCGTCTGGGTATTTGTCGAGTTCGTTATTGATCTCGATTAACCACTCTTCAAAACCTTGAGATGAGCGTTGATTAAGAGCTGGGAATGAACCGACAACGCCAGCTTTACAAGTTTCAATCACAAGTTTTGGGTTGGATACCAAAAACATTGGAGCAGCAACAGCAGGAATTCGTAAATTACTTTGTAGTAGAGTGGGTAATGACATGTATTAGTTTCTTTATGTGTAAAGGTAATCGAATATGTTGAAATTCTAGAAGATTACATATTGATACATTTATACGATTTTAGATATCGCTTAGATTACACATTAAACTAACAACGCCGCCACAACATGCCGTCCTTCGCTTCTAAGCACATTAAATGTACGTGCGGCAGCAGAGGTGTCCATGACTTCTAAGCTGATTTTAAGGTCTCTTAAGTCACGAATGATTTGAAAGTCGGGGAATATTAATTGAGGACCTGCACCAAAAATTAAAATTTCAGGCTTCCATTCAACCGCTAAAGCAAAATCTTCTGTTGTAAGTTCAGTCAATTGCTTATTCGTCCAATTTTCAGCCAGCTCGCCAGCACTTATTAATACAGGACTTGTGTATACTTCATCCATTAAGTGAATCTCGCCATTTTTATAGGCCGAAATCACATATCCAGAATCATTTGAGTGTCGAGTTAACATTGACATAGCAGAATCACAAAGCAAAATAATGACACATATTGTAATCTTATTTAACCGCACACAACAAGAAATGTCGCAAGCTATTAGCAAATCGTCATTGCGTACGTGTTTGGCTGTAGCTAATAAAGAAATAGTAAACTCTGCTAATTTGTGGTCAAAATTAGATTATCTATTGGATTTACCACTAAAGATTGATCCTCAAGTATTGAACGCGACTCCAATTAAAGTGGAGCTCGGAATGCGAGATAGTTTGTGTCATACATTAACTGAAAAAAACTTGCTTATTAGTAATGAACAAATACAAGAATTTAATAAATTTTTTGAAGGTGTTTTTCGTTTACTAAAACTAGAAAGCGGCGATTATCAATTGCACCTACAACAATTCCTCAAATTTAATTTACCTATTGAGCACTGTCCTCCACAATTAAACGATTATCGTGTACAAATTGATGCGGCTGAATCAAATTTAAAAAAGCATCTAACCGAGTTGCAATCTTGGTGTTATCAACAAAATAGTATGTGGAACGCTTTGTATTTGTGGTCTAGCCCACAAGATAGTGCCATGGCTAAGATTAATCTTGATGATCGAACACAAATTAAAACATTATCAAATCTCAATATCTTTAAAGAAACTAATGTGCATGCCGAGGTGAAATTAATTGTAGCGGATGATTTAAGCTCTCTGTCTTATGATTTGATGAAAATACCTCAACAATTTAAACAATCAAAGATAGACAAATTGAGTATTCTTTTTAGCGGTAATGATATTTATCATTTAAAAGCTAGAGACTTTTATCCTTGGTGGAAAAAACTATTTGTTCGTTCGTAAACATTTAATTATTAATAATCAAAAATGCAAAAAATTATTCAAGCTCGTCTAGTACCAGAATTTAATTTACCCAAAACTTTACATCCTGCAATACGTCGTGTGTACGCAAGTCGTGGTGTAAGCAATGGATCAGAATTAGAGTTATCACTTAAAAAACTTATTCCTGTGAGTGAGTTTGTCTCAGCGGTAAAAGCCTCTGTATGGCTGGCTGAGCATCTTAAAAAACAAAGTCGTTTAATTGTTATTGGCGACTATGATGTTGATGGCGCTACTTCTACAGTTATTGCATTGGAAGTTCTAAAAGCTTGTGGCTGGAAAAATATTTCTTATCTGGTACCTGACCGTTTTGTTTATGGTTATGGTTTAAGCGAAGGCATAGTTGAAGAAGCCATCGCTCAAGGTGTTGATGTAATTATGACGGTTGATAGTGGTATTAGCAGTAATGCTGGGGTTAAAGCGGCACAAGACGCTGGAGTTGAAGTGATTATTACTGATCATCATTTACCGCCTGAGCAACTTCCCAGTGCTGAACATATTGTTAACCCTAACCTTACTACAGAAACTTTTTCGGCAAAGATGCTTTGTGGCGCAGGTGTGGTTTTTTATCTAATGTCAGCTTTTATTCGTGAATTAGAGCAGCGTAATTGGTTTTCAGAAATGAATATTCAAAAACCAAAAATTACTCAATGCTTAGATTTACTCGCTTTAGCAACCATTGCTGATGTGGTTCCATTAACTTATAACAATCGTATTATTGTCTCGCAAGGTTTAGCCCGTATGCGGGCAGGGCATACTCGTCCTGGTTTGAGTGCCTTGTTTCAAGTCAGTAAAAAAGACCAAGCATTAGCATCCAGCCAAGACATGGGCTTCTCTATTGCACCACGCTTAAATGCAGCAGGGCGTTTAGACGATATGACTATTGGTATTGAATGCTTATTAAGTAAAGACATGTCAGATGCCTATAATTTGGCAGAGATGTTAGATGAGATTAATCGTGAACGACGCGAAATTCAAAATAAAGATAAAGCTCAAGCGGCATTAGCCTTAGAACAGTGCAATTTATCCGATGATAAAGCCTCAATCTGTTTGTTTAGTGAAGAATGGCATCAAGGTGTTGTAGGTTTAGTTGCGTCAGGATTAAAAGAGCAACAACACAAGCCTGCAATTATATTTGCTAAAGTTGACAACGACACTTTAAAAGGATCGGCGCGTTCAATTGAAGGTTTGCATATTAAACATTTGCTTGATGGCATTGCTTCGGAGCATCCTGATGTACTGAATAAATATGGTGGTCATGCTATGGCAGCGGGTATGAGTTTAAGTGTTGAGAATTTTGATAAATTTTCTGATCTATTTGAACAAGCTGTACAGCGAGATTTAACAGAAGAGCAGCGTAAGGCCGTTCTCTGGACTGACGGAGAGCTGGATGCGGATGAGCTAGATATGCGTTTTGCTTATGCTTTAGAACAAGCGGGGCCTTGGGGTAATTGTTTCCCTCAGCCAGTATTTAATGGTGAATTTAAGTTTATTCGTCAAAGTGTAGTTGCTCAAAAACATTTACGTCTAGAGTTAAGTCCAAAAGGTTCTAATCAAGTTTATAGTGGGATTGCGTTTAATCAAGAAGCTTTAGCTTATGACTTTAAGGGTAATTTACATGTTGTCTATGAGGTTAATATCAATCGCTTTAGAGGTGCAGAGAACCTACAACTCTTAATAAGACAGATTGATGTAGTTTAATACTATTATTTAAATTTCAGACACAAAAAAGCCGACTTTAAAGTCGGCTTTTTCTTTTTCAGCTTGTGAAAATATTTACTTATTTCACAACATTCAAGTCAACACGACGGTTGATCGAACGACCTTCTTTAGAAGCATTATCAGCAATTGGCTGTGTTTCGCCATAACCTTTTGAGCTCAAACGTGAGGTAGAAACACCTTTACTTACTAAATATTCGCGTACAGCGTTAGCGCGTTTTTCAGAAAGACTCAAGTTATAACTAGCAGCACCCGTTGAATCGGTATGACCTGCAACTACTGCAGTAATATCAGTGAATTTATTTAAAGTTTCTGCGGCACCGTCTAGCGTTGCAGTAGATGATGCAGTTAATTGTGATGAATTAGTTTCAAAGTTAATACCAGGTAAGCTAATTACATCTTTAATTTCACAACCTTTAAAGTCAACACGAACACCAGCTGCTGAGTTAGGGCACTGATCTTTACTATCAGGTACACCATCGTTATCGCTGTCAGGATCTACAGGACATCCTCGCGCATCTACCGTTGTACCTGCTAATGTGCCTGGGCACTGGTCCATAGAGTCTTTAACGCCATCGTTATCGCTATCGCCATCAACTTTACAGCCATTGCTATCTACAGCAACACCACGTGGAGTATTTGGACATTCATCTTTACTATCAACAACGCCATCACGATCGCCATCTAGTTCACAGCCATAACTGTTAACCGCAACGCCAGCAGGTGTTGCAGGGCATTTGTCATCAGCATCATTAACGCCATCGCCATCAGTATCTTTAACCATTGGTTTTACCGGTGCTGGTGCAGCTTTTTTACCAAGAGGGAAATTTAAACCAACGGTATAAAGTAAGTCATCATGTGCCCACTCACCACTGTCTACTTCTTGTTGGAAACGTACTTCGGTACGGAGACTTACATCTTTAAGTAAACCAGAATTTGTATCGAATTTAGTTATCGCACCGAAACCACCGCCCCATGTTGGGTTGGTGTCATCATTACCAGGTTGCTTAGTAAAATTTATGCCTAAGCCAGCCGTTAAGTAAGGAGCAAATCTTGCATCTTTGTTTAAAAAATAAAGTGCGTCAAAATCTAAACCTGTTTGCGAGTAATGAGTCTTATCTAGTCTGTTAAGTCTAGAGTGACCAAGGTCTAATTCTAGATTAAGATTTTCATTGATCTCTTTACCAAGTGCGAAACTGGTACGGTGACCTTCTTCATCTGAACCTAAACGGCTATTATCAGTATCTATATAAGAAAATGTTGGGCTGATATACCAATCTTTATCAAATTCTGCAGAAACGGCGTTACCGAATGCAAGGCTTAAAGTTACGGCAGTGATAGCTGCCTTCGTAATTACGTTTTTCATTGTTAAAATCCTAAATAATAAATATCTATTGTGTAGTTTGTGAAATAAATAGGTATGTTCTATTAATTTATTTCGTTATGTTTAAATCCACGCGACGATTCATCGCACGTCCATCTTTACTTGAGTTATCTGCTATAGCTTGTGTTTCGCCATAACCTTTAGAGCTTAATCGTGAAGCGCTTACGCCTTTGTTAATGAGATAATCTTTAACCGCTTTGGCGCGTTTATCAGAAAGGCTCATGTTATAAGTGTCAGCACCAGTTGAATCGGTATGACCAGCAACTTCAGCTGCAATGTCAGTGTACTTATTCAAGGTTTCTGCCGCACCATCTAGAGTAGCTGCAGATGATGAGGTTAATTGTGATGAATTAGTCTCAAAGTTGATTCCCGGTAAACTAATTACCTCTTTAATTTCACAACCTTTAAAATCAATACGTACATTGGCTGCTGAGTTAGGACACTGATCTTTACTATCAGGTACACCATCGTTATCGCTGTCAGGATCTACAGGACAACCTCGTGCATCAACAGCAGCGCCTGTAGCAGTATTTGGACATTGATCAATAGAGTCTTTAACACCATCATTATCGCTATCGCCATCAATTTCACAGCCATTTTTATCAACAACTACACCGCGAGAAGTATTTGGACATTGATCTTTGCTATCTACAATTCCGTCACGATCAGAATCTGATTCACAACCATAACTATTGACTGCTGCACCAGCAGGAGTTGCAGGACATTTATCATCTGAGTCGTTAACGCCATCTCCATCAGTGTCTTTTGCCATTGGTTTGGCAGGTATAGGTTTAGAGCTGCCGCCAATTGGAATTTGCACACCAGCTCTTAAGAGAACATCATCATGTGCATAATCACCAGAATCGTATTCTTGCTGAAAACGAACTTCAGTTCTGAATTTAGCATCTTTAAGAAAGCCAACATCCGTAAGTAAACCAACACCAGCAGACCAGTTTGGATTGGTATCATCAGTCTCGCTAGTATTCATCATGCCAATACCAGTTGCTATGTATGGAGAAAAAGCGCTTTCACGATTAAAGAAATATAATGCATCCAATTCTAAACCAAGCTGTTTGAGGTCTGAAGAATTACCCAGGCTGTCAAAACGATTAAGTCCAAGACCAAGTTCAAGATTAAATTTATCTGAAACTTCTTTACCAAGACCCAATTTTAAGTTGCTGCCAGAGTCATCGGTATTTATTCGGCTTTGATCTGACTGGATATACGAAGCCAATGGGCTTACATACCAATCACTAGCGTCACTGCTAGTTTCTGCTGCAAAATTGCTTGCAGTCAGAAATAAAATAATTAATGAAGCTATTAATTTCTTCATAATGATACTTCCTGTGTTTTAATTCAATATGTATAGACATTATAGATTAAAATTGGTTTTATTGATACATAAAATAAAAGAAAATATACATGGAAATCAACCCTTTAGTTACAAATATAATTGACTTGTTGCAAAGAACAGACGCATTGCGGAGGTTTCTTTGACTACGATAATAAGAGAGAACAGCTTGAAGAGGTCGAAAGAGAGCTAGAAGACCCTACTATTTGGAACAATCCTGATAATGCGCAAAAATTAGGCAAAGAGCGTTCTTTGCTGAGCGCGATAGTTAAAGGACTGGATGATTTAGTCAGTGGTTTAACCGATGCTCAAGACTTACTTGAGATGGCGGCGGAAGAAGATGATCAAGAATCCGTCAATGTTATTCAAGACGATCTCAAATCTTATAATAAACAAGTTGAAGATCTAGAGTTTAAACGCATGTTCTCAGGTGAGATGGATGCAAATAGTGCTTATCTGGATATTCAATGTGGTGCTGGCGGTACAGAAGCACAGGATTGGGCCGACATATTATTACGTATGTATTTACGTTGGTGCGATAAACATGGTTGGAAGACTGAGCTTATTGAAGCGTCACCAGGAGATGTAGCGGGTTTGAAAAGTGCTACTCTAAAAATTGAAGGTGATTATGCCTTTGGTTGGTTGCGTACTGAAACGGGTGTGCATCGTTTAGTACGAAAGTCTCCTTTTGATTCAAGTAATAAACGACATACTTCTTTTGCGTCGGTTTTTGTGTCACCAGAGATTGATGACTCGTTTGAAGTTGATATCAATCCTTCAGATTTACGTATTGATGTGTATCGTGCTTCAGGTGCGGGTGGACAGCATGTGAATAAAACAGAATCAGCGGTGCGTATAACTCATCAGCCTTCTGGAATTGTAGTGCAGTGTCAAAATGGACGTTCACAACATCAAAATAAAGCAACGGCTATGGGGCAATTAAAAGCTAAGCTTTATGAGCAAGAAATGCAAAGACGTAACGCCGAGTCGCAAGTTCAAGAAGACAATAAGTCCGATGTGGGTTGGGGTAGTCAGATTCGTTCTTATGTTTTAGATCAATCACGCATCAAAGATTTACGTACGGGTGTAGAAAGTAGTAATACTCAAGCTGTGTTAGATGGAGATCTCGATAAATTTGTCGAAGCTTCCCTCAAACTAGGCTTAAAATAAATACCCGTAAAATTTCAGTTCAGCAATTTAATCCAAATTTAAACCCAAATTTAAACTATTAAAAATAAAGTTAGAAATACTATGTCAGAAAAGTCACAAGAGAATGCAGTAGAAGTCGTTGATGAAAACCAATTGGTTGCAGAACGTCGTCGAAAACTTAATGAGTTAAGAGAGAGTTCGGCTGAAAAAGGTAAACCGGCGTTTCCTAATAAATTTCGTAGAAATGCCTCAGCTGAAGAATGTCATGCCTTGTATGAAAACCGTGATAAACCAACTTTAGAAGCAATGAATGTTCAGGTTGCCATGTCAGGTCGAATCATGGCAAAACGCGTCATGGGTAAAGCCAGTTTTATTGCTATTCAAGATCATACTGGCCGTATGCAGTTTTATGTGCGTGGTAATGATCTTCCAGAAGGCGTTTACGATGATTTTAAAACTTGGGACATCGGTGATATTGTTGGTGGTCAAGGAACTGTATTCAAAACTAATAAAGGTGAGTTGTCAGTTAAAGTAACTAGCATCGAACTACTGACTAAATCTTTACGTCCATTGCCTGAGAAGTATCATGGTTTAACGGATACAGAAACGCGTTACCGTAAACGTTACGTTGATCTCATCATGAATGAAGAATCTCGTGATGTATTTCGTAAACGCACACGTATTGTGGCTCACATACGTAGCATGCTTAATGCACTGGCATTTATGGAAGTAGAAACTCCAATGATGCATCCAATTCCTGGTGGTGCTGTGGCGAGACCCTTTAAAACGCATCACAACGCTTTAGATATGCCCTTGTATTTGCGTATTGCACCAGAGTTATATCTAAAACGATTAACGGTTGGTGGCTTTGAAAAAGTTTATGAAATTAATCGTAGCTTCCGTAATGAAGGTTTATCCACACGGCATAATCCTGAGTTCACCATGCTTGAATTATATTGGGCTTATGCAGACTTTAATGATTTGATGAACTTGGTTGAACATATGACTAGAAGTCTAGCCACTATGTTGTATGGCGACGGCAAAGTGGTAAATGACGGCGTAACTTACGATTTAGAAAAGCCATTTTTACGTATTAGTGTTGCTGATTCTATTATTAAATACAACCCAGATTTAGACGCCAGTAAATTGCGTGATAGGGATTATTTAGTATCGGTTTGTAATGATTTAAAAATTCCTGTGAAAGATGGGTTTGGCGAAGGTAAGTTACAAATTGAAATCTTTGAAAAAACTGTAGAAGATCGTTTAATGGAACCAACCTTCATTACCATGTATCCAACCGAAGTCTCACCTTTATCGCGTCGTAACGATGATGATGCGTTTTTAACCGATAGATTTGAATTTTTTGTCGGCGGAAGGGAACTTGCTAATGGTTTTTCGGAACTAAACGATGCAGAAGATCAAGCTCAGCGCTTTAAGGATCAAGTGGATCAGAAAGATGCTGGTGATGATGAAGCGATGTTTTATGATGCCGATTATGTGCAAGCATTGGAATACGGTATGCCTCCAACCGCTGGTTTAGGTGTAGGAATTGATCGTTTAGTGATGTTCTTAACTGATTCAGCATCTATTCGAGATGTGTTACTATTCCCATCGATGCGAGCTGAGTAATATTAACAATAAATAATTTAGATGATAACTAAACTACAAAAATACTTACAACAAAGTACTAAAGTTTTTGCTTTAGCACTGTTGGTATTGTGTGGTCAGTTATCACTTTCTGCACATACACATGCTGAAAGCGATATTGCTCTTGAAGCTTGTAGTGTTTGTTTAGTAGGTCAAGTTGCCGAGTTTGACGATGCACTGATTTCTACGGCAACAGTTGATGTCTACTTCTCAACTTACAGTACCACTTTATCAAAAGCGGTAAATCAACAACACTTTGATAATTCCCCTTTATCACTTTATCTACGCGGGCCTCCTGCTTAATTACGTTCCTTAAATACCTAGGCACTACTCACTATTTATAGTGATTGATAGTGTTTTTACTTTATTTTATTTGAATTTTCGCAATGAAAATTTTTGGATGTAATTATGAAAAACTTAAACACAAGAAAAAACGTAAGAAAGATTTTATTTGTCCCCTTAGTAAGCATGCTAGTTTTTAGTCAGAGTGCTTTTGCACAAAGCAGTGGTGGCGAAGAACATCCTGAGCATCATGATGTTGAAGAAGTATTGGTTACAGGCATACTGGGTAAAGCTCAAAAAGACACAGCGCTTCCAGTGAATGTATTAACCGGTGAAGACTTACGTGAAAATGCAGCCAGTACTATTGGTGAAACCTTACAAAATCAAATTGGTGTGAGCTCAGCGTCATTTGGTCCTGGAGTAGGGCAGCCGGTTATTCGTGGGCAAAGTGCTAATCGTGTGCAAGTTTTAGCTAATGGTACCGGTGCATTAGATGTATCTAATACCAGTCAAGATCACGCGAATACTGTTGAAGGTTTATTAGCCGAGCGTATCGAAGTGATTCGTTGACCAGCCACTTTACTCTATGGTAATGGTGCCATTGGTGGTGTAGTTAATGTATTGGATAATCGCATTCCAGAGACAGTGCCTGAAAAATTAAACGGTGCGGTTGAATATCGCTTTAACAATGTGAATCAAGGGTCAACGGCGGTTGGCGTTTTAGATGGTGGTCAAGGAAACTGGGCTTGGCATCTTGATGGTATTTTACAAGATACAGATAATGTAAGAATTCCTGGTTTGGCCAATCCTGAAGATCCTGAAGATAGTAGTGTAGGTTTTATAGAAAATTCAGACAGTGAAAAACAAAATTTCACGGCTGGTTTTTCGTTTGTTGGTGACAATGGATTTCTTGGTATATCTATCAATGAATTAAGTAATGAGTATGGTTTGCCTCCAGGTGCTCATGGTCATGAGGAAGAAGAAGTTCCTGGCATGATTGAGGAAGAAGAGGAAGAAGAAATCATACGCCTAGATTTGGAACAAACTCGCATTGATGTGAAAGGCGAATACAATTTTAACGGGGCGTTTGAAACCGTCAGAGCCAGTTTAACCTCAAATGATTACACTCACCAAGAACTTGAAGGTGATGAAATTGGTACGGTGTTTAATAACGAAGGTATGGAGTTTAGACTCAATGCCAAACATCGTACTCTAGATATTGGCGAAGGATTAATTGGTTCGCTTGGTATTCAATATCTTGATAGGGATTTTAGTGCGGTTGGCGAAGAAGCTTTCATTCCAGCATCTAATATCAGTTCTTTTGGTGTATATGCGGTTGAAAGTATTGATGTAGGTGCATTTACTTATGAAGGCGGTTTGCGTTTTGATAAGCAAGAAATTGATGCTGGTTTTGGATGTGATCAATCAGAAAACAGTACCTCATTAAGTCTTGCTAGTATTTGGAATTTTTCTGAAGATGCAAATATTTTAGTTTCGGTCAATAGTTCACAACGTGCACCTTCTGTTGAAGAGTTGTATTCTAATATTGCAGCGATTGGATGTAATCCAACTGCGGCTTTACCTGATCCTGCAACTTTAGTGGCACATGCTGCAACGACTCGGTTTGAGTTAGGTGACGCCCAACTTAATAAAGAAACGGCTACTAACTTAGAAATCGCTTATAGAAAGCATTCCGGCTCAATTAAAGGTGAGGTTTCAGCGTTTATCAATTCAATTGATGACTATATATTCCTTGCTGATGTTGGTGAGTTAGACGAAACCATTGTGTCGCGTTATTTACAAGAAGACGCACGCTTTATTGGTGTAGAAGCTCAAGTTGAGATACCGTTAAGTGAGTTTAATGGAAAAGACTTTCATGTAAATTTATTTGCAGATTACGTAGAAGCTGAAATTGATAGCGGATCTTACTTACCTCGTATACCTCCTAGACGAGCAGGTTTTGAATTAGTAGGGCATGGTAATGATTGGACAGTTAAGCTTCGAAATACTTTTGTTAGTTCACAAGATAAAATTGCACTTAACGAAGAGGCTACCGACTCTTATTCACGTTTAGATGTATTTGCTGATTACCATTTGCATTTTGGTGATAACGATTTATTGTTAATAGCAAAAGCAAAGAATCTAACTAATGAAGATATTCGTAACCACACATCATTTTTGAAAGAGTCTGCTCCTGAAGCAGGTCGTTCTATTGAACTTGGTCTACGTTATACATTTTAAGAATAACTCACAAAAACAAGACCACTGTCATCCCGGAATTTCGAATAGAAATGTCCGGGATCCAGCTTTTAACAGCAAAATCTAAACCTCAGCTTGTCTGAGGTTTTTTTATATAAATATTCAGTAAAATATATCGATACCCTCAAGCTCCTCAAGCAGCAGCGAATTGGGGGTCCACAAGCTTTTAAGTATCGACTTAACATAACAAAAAAAGTTTATTGCAATTTGTTTTTAGAGTCTGTATGTTTAACCAGAGCGTATTTTTTGATGTCTATTTTGTCATCAATAAACTACGGGGTTGTCGGAGCCAATTCTAAGCATTAGATTTAGAAAGTTCTCAATTTCATTCCTGTAAAAAGTGTATAAAACTAAAAAAGCCAAAAGCTTTTAGTGTTTTATTATTAGGATCTGTGTATAAGTAATTTTGCTTATATGCAAAAAATTGAGGATAAGTATGAAAAGGATTATAAAAGGCATTATCTGTGCTTTTAATAAAAAACTAAACAGGGCAGTTGTATCAACAGAAGACGGTTACACGCTTTTTGAAACCGGTAAGATTCCAATAAATATTGGTGAAACGGTTTTTGGTGAATTTGATAAAGAAGGTGACGCAATTGTTAAGTTGGAGTCATCTGGTGACAGTATCCAGGTATTAATTGAATCCACTAATAACCCGGCTGAATTAGCAAAAATGATGTTCGAAACCCCGCATTTTAATACTGCTCACAGCACCACGATTGAAACCCTCAGCTTAAAACCCCTCATCACTGATCCCAGAGAAGTCAACAAGACGTAGTGGTCGCTGTGCTAGTTGCTTTAGAGGCTACTGACTTCAAATAATATGATTACCGTCATCCCGGAATGTTGAGAAACCATGTCCGGGAACCATTTTATTTAAAATAACCGATGACTGTCATCCCGTACTTGATACGGGATCCATGTCCCAAATCTGGGACTTAAATAATAAATTTGCATTTAAACAATCCACACCGTATATTCAATACGAGCGTATTTATTGTTTTCTATTCTGATTGCAATGACATACGGGTTTGTAGGGACATAAACTAAGCATAAGATTTGGTTCAGATCTCAATTTCAATCCTGTAAAGAAAATTTTAATGAAAGAGCAAAGTTGAGAGGCTTTGTTGTTTTGTGGGTTTAGGTTATTAGAAAGAAAGAGAGTTTATGAGGCGTCAGGTTTTAATTGAAATAGTACACTGCCCCCCAGTTATTTGCGAAGATATGCAAACATGAATGCTCATCAGAAGTTTCTTTATAAGATAGATGCGAAGATGATTAGGACTAGGAAGAAGATGGAAGGGAAGTGATGAGATTTTCGATAAATAGAGATTTATAATATTTAAAAGAGGGAATTAGTTTGAATTATAAAGATATTTGTAACATGGTAAATATAGTTGCATGCGTGTGTGGTAAAGATGGAGTTATATCAAGATTAGAAGAAGATGAAATGTTTTATTTGTTTTCTGAAAGATACATAGAAATTACGAAAGAATCATTTAATTCAATTATGGATGATTTT
>JAVCKV010062965.1:0-22255 GCA_032274145.1 Herpochondria borealis | reverse complement strand
TCATGCACCAAACCACTCCGGCAAAGCATCTAAATTAAAGTGTACTTTAATGGGTCTATGGTGATTACCGTGGGTAGCAAATCGCAAATGTATTTTTGTTGTTGGAGTATTCTTGTAATTTGGGCATTGTTCATTTTTTTTCATTGCCAAAAAAAACGAAGCAAAAATTCTAGTCTATTCCTATTGCTCCGCAGGAATCGACCTACTCTCCCGCTTACTACTCTTGACTAAACTAATTTTTCATTAGTTAACTTCTTATTTTTAAACATAAAAGTATAATTGAAAATTTTGTTTCCAAATACAATAAAAACATACTGAACTTTAATTTGTATTTTTCTTTTACCCACTATAATCAACATAGAGCCATTTTCTTTAATTTAGTTCTTTAACAAATCTCTTCTAGGCTTCAAAATAAATAATTATGAACTTCTTCCTACGCCTCGTTTTTCTACTTTGTGCAACTACAATGTTAAGTCAAGCTACTGCACAGACAGCATACTATCGGCACCTGAAATATAATCATGTTTCTCCTTACCTCAACATCCAAGGCATTCATCCAATCGATGAGTTCACTGCAAAAAATACTTCCCATTACATTTTTAAATACGACCGTTCAAAAAGATTAATCGAAGTCATCAATAATCATTATCACACTGAAAAAAAACATCCATTGGCTTCACTCGGTGTTTATAAATTAGTCATCGAATATATAGATGGAAAAGAAATCAGGACTTTTTATGATCCTAATGAAAAAAGAATTAGCAACGACCGAGCAGTCTATAAAGAAATTTATTCTTATGATAAAAACAAGCTAAAGTCGAAACTAGAATTCTTTGATTTAGAGGATGCGCCTATGGAATCCAACTGGAAAATTGCAACCTATCAGTGGCAACAAAAAGGACAACTTGTCATAGAACGACGTTTCAACTTAAAGAAAAAGATGGTTAATGTTTCCCCTTATTTTGAATTTGGAATAACAGGAATATTAATAGATAACAATGGTTCTCCAAAAGGACATTATAATTTAAACGAACAATTAGAAGTAACTAATAATACTATGGGAGTTGCTTCCTATCGAGATACTTATGATGCTCAGGGCAATCACATTGAATACAGTTATTACAATGCTAGTGACAACTTGGTTCTTAACCAATGGAAGTTTGCTGTTGGAAAAAAATCATATGATGCTTTAGGAAATAACAATTTACTCACGCAATTTGATACCGAAGGAAAATCAACAAGAAGTCGTCCTGTTTATTCCAATGCTACAATAGAATTGAGTCCAGCTGCTAGTGCTCAAGATTCCTTAGACATTAAAAGGCAATCTTTGGGTTACCTAAAAGCATTACAACAATTAGATCCCGTACTGATGGATGAGGTCATGAACGATAGCCTCAACAAAGTAACGATTGGTTATAATAGAAGTATAAAAAAAGAAGTAGCCAAACCTACTACTCGAGATCAAATGATTGCATTTGCAGAAGACTGGAATAAATCAAATACTAAATTCCCATCAACTCCTAACAATCAAGTTACAATACTTGACATATACAATCGCATTGCGTCCGTAAGATTAGTTTCAGATAATTGGGTGGAATATTTGCACTTGATAAAATTAGATGGGAAATGGGAAATCATTAATTTAATTTGGCAACATAAAGATATTAATCGATATCCAAAATAGTTTTATTCTTAAAACTAGACTCTGATATGCATTTATAAATGCCTGATCTCGAAGACATTAAGTATCGGATATCTTAAAGATATCCGATACTTGAATATCCCGCAAACAACTACTAATCAACGAGTTAAGATTTAACGAGGTACCGTTAGACCTTCAATGTATTCGATACTTGAGTCTTTCTTTTTTTATTCATTAACAAATTCCAAGTAATACTTCAAAACCAAATCAGGTGCTTCAATCAAAGGAAAGTGTCCAATATTTTCTAATTCGATAACATCAGGATTTGGGATAATTTCTTTATATCTATCTGCCATATGTTTTCCTGAAATAGGATCATAGATACCATCAATCAATCGAATAGGAATCGTCGCTTCCTGAATCGCTCCGACCCATCGGGTTCTATTATCCTTTCGCTCCTGCATATATCTTATCAGTTTATGAAAGATATATTTACCGCCATTATTACTTACCAGCGTCCAAAACTCATCCAGTTCCTTTTCCGTAGGTTGAGTGTTAGGACCAAATATCTTTTTGAAATTCTTTCCTAATTTTTCTCGATTAAAAAGTCGTCCTACAATACTACCAATCGGACTCATTAATATTTTTTGAATCATTAAAGGATGATGTGTTTCAGGAAACAATCCACCATTCAAAAAACAAAGAGATTCTATTTCCAAACCATTTTGTTGATTGGAAATTCGGTCATTATATCTAGCTAGTAATTCCTGAGCAACGGTATCTCCATAGTCATGACTTAAAATTTTGACCTTTTTGATTTGTTTAAAAAGTAGTAATTGTTCTATTAAATCAGCTTGATCAAAAATACTGTAAGCGTATTGTTTTGGTTTGGCAGAAAACCCAAAACCCATCATATCAAGTGTGAGTACTCGATAACGACCAGTGAGTGTTTTCCACATCTGCCACCAATCCCAAGAGGCCGTTGGAAAGCCATGAATGAGTAATAAGTCTTCGCCTGAACCTTCGTCAATTGTAAATACTTGATGAGATTTATAATCGAAGTATTGTCCTTTAATTTTCCAGTCTGATAAATTCATATTATTTGAATGTCTTATTGGTTAGCTTTCATTTTGAAGGTAGAAATATTTTTCACCAAATCAATCGTTTTCATTATCGTAATAATCAAGATGGCTAAATATCCAATTTTGGAAAAAAGTGAATCAAAGAATATAAATGAAACCAATCCGATAAAAATTAGACTAGAATATATCTTTAGTGTTCTTTCTTTATCCTTTATTTCATTAGAAATATTAATCGGAATACAAAAAGGAAAAAACAAAAATAGAATCAAAAATATAATCATAGCAGGTCCCCATCTATCATGTACTTCAATGAACCAAGGAAAGATTTTTATATCAAAAGAGAAGTGATATAAGACATAGCAAAGAAAACATAGCTCCCAAAAACTGGAATATAAAAATTCTTTATTCATAATAATATTTGTAGCAATTTATAACCATTTCACCTATCGAAATTCTTACAACAATATAGTAATATACTCTGACAACTGAATACTCTCACCTTCTATGTACTATATTTCAATAGGATTATTTAAAAATGTAAATATATTGTTATATATCACATATTCTAAAGTGTTTTGTTCAAAAGTATTTTCTAAAGTCATGGAGAATTTCTTGGTATAAATTTTGGCTTAAAAAATAGCAACTCTGCATTAAAACTACAAATACCTCTGCGTCACTAATTAATAATAGAAACCGATTCAACTTATCTGCAAGTAAGTTTTAAACCGAACTTAAACTTGAATTAATCTCCTGATTTTATAAAATGATTTACCTGCTTCAACAAAGAACACAGGTAAACATTTGAATATAAAGGTATTACATGTTAAAAAAGAGTCTTCTATCGATTGAAAAGTATTTCGAGACAAAACCATATGAAGTAGCTGTCTTTAGACTATGGACTGCCCTAGCAGGATTTTTCATGCCCACCTTTGGTTATATTCTTATCGTTGTTGACCCTGATGCTATCGATTTTATTTCTCATCGCTTAATCATTTCTATTGGTTGGTTTACAGTATTATTTGCAAGTTATCGTTCAGAAATGGTGAAAAGAAATTTAATCAGCATATCATATATAGGAAATATGATCAGCATGCTTTGGATTATCTGGATCGTGCAGGTGAATGACTTTTCTCCTAATTATTGTATTGGCTTATTTCTATGTTTATGTATGGGCATCATTTTCCGAAATCATAAAGAGATGATTGTTTTCTATTTAATCATTCTTATTGTTTTGATGCCAACTATGAATAATTCATTTGACTCCAGTGTAAATAAATATGTTTTTGCTATAGCTGTAATTATTATTTTGACGGTATATCTTGTCATCATGTATCAACGAAATCATATCAATCGAAACTTGACCCAGCTCAACAAAGAACTCTTAATTAAAAATCAGGAGTTGGAACAATTCGTTTATATTGCTTCTCACGATCTTAAGACACCTTTGCGTACCATTGGTTCTTTTGCTTCTTTGCTAAAAAGGAGTATTGCTGTTGCAGACAAAGAATCTATCGATGAATACACTACATATATATTAAGCGGAGCGGAGAGTATGACTACCATCCTAGATGACTTATCAAGATACACTTCCCTTACTAATGCTGAATTAGATTTCAAATCCACTAACGTAAAAGAAATGTTAGAAGGAATAAAAAAAGACATTCTTCATGGTGATGCTCATCCAAATGTAGAAATCTTAATTCCATCTGATTTTCCTGAAAAAGTATTTTGCAATGCTTATCAAATCAGAGAAGTTTTCCAAAATCTAATTGATAATGGAATCAAATATAATCGGTCGAAGCAAAAAAAGATAATTATCTCCTTCACTGAAACTAAAGAAGGGTGGAAATTTATTGTTAGAGATAATGGAATTGGAATTTCAAGTGAATTTAATGAGCAGGTCTTTAAAATATTTAAACGACTCCACACCAATCAAGAATATGCAGGTACAGGTATCGGTCTATCTATCTGTAAACGTATTGCCGAAATTCATAAAGGATTTATTTCCATTGATTCAAAATTAGGACAAGGGACAGTTATTCATTTTAGTATCTCTAAAAAGCTTCTTATATCAACCTAATCCTTTTACACTAAAAGAAGCAGAATTAATGACAGATTATGTTTTCAATAATTTCAATATAATAAGAATCGAGGCAGGTGTTTTTGAATTTAACAAACCATCAATGTGCGTACTGGAAAAAATGAATTTTATTTATCTTTGGGTTAAACTAAAGAATCCGAAAAGATAAAATACTACTGCCAATCGAGTAGGCGGCTGACAGCCGAATGACTGCCAGTGCACCTCTCACACCACCGAGCGTACGAATCTCGTACTCGACGGTTCAATAACCATAAACTTTCCTTTGATAACACTCCGTAAATAAAAATAATCTCTGTTTCAGACGAGCGATAGTCACTGTCGTTTGCATCATTCGGCTACAGGCAATTCGCCAACCGCCCATTCAGAAACGTGACCACGCATAAGCAATGTTATAAACTACTCCCAGTCAAATAAAATCCTTCCTCCGTCTGTTCGATTTCTTCCATTGTTTCCCAAAGGCTAATATTACAATTCTCCATGAGAATTGTAATAGGTCCGATTGATAATAGCTATATTGGACTCTCTATTGGATATGTAATTGAAATTGGAAAAAGCTCAAAGTAATTATATATTTGATTCTTCTAAATAAATTCTATTCGCAAAAAAAATCCCTAACAATATTTTTACGCCAATCGACCGACATCATAAAAAACAGAAATCACAAACATTGAAATTGATAATACAAGAACATAAATTAGACAACCCAGCTTGGAACTCTTTGAATGAAATACATGAAAAATTTTCATTAGAGTATAAAGCAATTAAATTCTATCATCCAGACTACTGTCCTTTTGGTGGTTCTGTAGATAAGCATCTGGCAACGGAAGGTATCAACGAATATTCCAATCAAACTGATAGCTTTTTTGTCATCGGCGAAAAACCATTCCTCAGTAATTCTATCACTCTAAAAAGCAATTTAATTTGTAATCAAATGCTGTTGGAAACTCAAATTAAGCTAGAGGTACGGGAAGAAATTATTCAATTGAAAGATGAACGTCAAAGGCAAGATTTATTTAATTTAGTGAGTTTAGTTCAACCAGGATATTTCAAAAATAAAACGGCAGACTTAGGAAATTATTTTGGAATTTATAAAGACAATAAATTGGTAGCAGCTAGTGGGGAAAGAATGAAAATGAATGACTTTACAGAGATAAGTGCGATAGTTACCCATCCAGAACATACAAGAAATGGTTATGCTAAACAATTAATAAAACATACTACAGACAAAGTCTTTCAAGAAAATAAAACACCTTATTTACATGTTCTTGAATCAAATGTTCCTGCAATTCAACTTTACGAAAAATTAGGATTTACAACGAGAAGAAAAATAAGCTTTTGGAATTTAAGTTTAAAATAAAAGAAGGAGGAACTGTAGTTGATTATTCAGAAGGAAGTACGGAAAATCCTTTGTTAAAGGCAAAAAACATTACTTTTACAAAAAAATAAACGTAATTTTACATTTATAAAAAACATTCTACTTCAATAAATAAAGTATTTAAAATGATTCATCCAAATTTAAAAAAAGAAACAAGATATGGTCTGCCAACTGCTGATCAAATATTATACAATAGACATTATGTCTTGGGATATTCCTATTATTTTAGACAAGCAAAATGGGCTTTGGAAGTAGTCGATCAAAGGAAATTACAGATAAAACGAGCAGATAATTTTCGGTCAGATTATAGAATTCCAGAGCGATTTAGAGCAGACAAGGAAGTCTATGAAAATTCAGGATTCCATAGAGGTCATCTTGTCTCAAGTGCCAATAAACTAGAAAACCAACTCCAAAATAGTGAGACCTTTTTACTCTCTAATATGTCTCCTCAAAAACCAAGATTTAATAGTGGCATTTGGAAAAATTTAGAAAGTGCGGTTAGAGTGTTAGATGCTCAAGAAAAAATATTTGAAACTTACGTCATCTCTGGTCCTATATTTTACTTTGACCAAGATGTTAAGATGATGGGTGATAATAAAAAAAATATCGACGTTACTTTACCAATACCACATGCTTTTTTTAAATCCGTTTTGGTAGAAAAAAATACGGGAACTATCGACATGTGGTCTTTCGTCATTCCCAATAAAACAACAGATGAAAAGCTAGAATCTTTTTTAGTACCAACAGCTAAAGTGGAAAAAATTTCAGGTCTCTTTTTATGGGAAACACTATTAGGTACTAAAATGATCAATAAGAAAAACAAAATTAAAAAAATGTGGAAGTATTAATATTTGTTAATACATTGTTATTGAAAAACTCAACAGGATGGAATAGTAAGAAAAAATCATTTAACCTCTATTCCATCCTGGTTGTGTCTCGCTGCAAACATCAATAGAAACAACTGTTATTGAGTTGTTAACTCAATTTCAAAATAGCATAGCTTCTTAATTTTTCTATAGCTTCGTTAAAAAAAACATGAAAAAACATCTCCAAATCTACTTCGTGCTTTTATTGTTATCATTTATCGTTTCCTGTAAAGGGCAAGAGAAGGCAGACCAATCAAAAGAAAACACCAACCAAATCGAGCAACCAAAAACAGAAGTACCTAAACCTCAAGTTGATCCTTATTTTACAGGAACCGAAAACGTCACTAGTCCCTACGGCCCCAACAATATCACTCGTAATGTTCTCCAAGATAGAAAAGGTAATATTTGGTTGGCGACATGGGAAGGAATTATTCAGTACGACGGAAAGACATTTACCAATTTCACGAACAAGGAAGGTTTAAAACGACATCGTGTATTTACTATGTTAGAAGATAAAAACGGAGGTCTTTGGTTTGGTACGATTGGCGCAGGAATTTATCACTATGACGGAAAGTCTTTTACTAATATTTCAACAAAAGATGGTTTGGTTCATGATGGAGTCGCTTGTTTTTTAGAAGATAACAATGGAAACATTTGGATTGGAACGCAAGGTGGAATAAGCAAATACGATGGAACAACATTTACCAATTTCACAACAGAAGAAGGTCTAACCAATAATGATGTCAACTCTATCGTAGAAGATAGAAATGGAAAATTCTGGATTGGTACGAGAGGTCCTGCTTGTGTGTACGATGGTAAAACATTCACTAAAGTTACCTTTGGATTAGGTACTCCTTTTACAAATGTTCGAACTATAATAAAAGACAAAAAAGATAATATCTGGCTAGCTGGCGAAGATGGACTTTGGCGATTCCCTCCAGATGGAAATCAAATTTCATCAACCAGATTCAGTAAAAACTTTGTGGGGTATGTCTACGAAGATAAAGCAGGAAATATTTTGACTAGTTCTGCAGATAGTGACAACGGTAATTCTAGTAACTGGATTCTTTCTCGCTACGATAAAAAGTCTCTTCAAAACAAAGAGGTATTGCCTACCGAACTTAAGGCAGAAGGAGGAATGTATTTTGGAATTACAGAAGATAAGAATGGTAATATTTGGTTGGGTACATTAGATGGCGTGTATTGTTATAATGGCGTGTCTTTTAATTATTTTAAAGAAAAGAAGGCTCAAAACTGGTAAGAGCATGTCTAAATTTTAACTTCCTGAGAACCATTATTTCATGAACCTAACTTCAAATTAGCTCAGTCATTTATCTCGATAAATTTCTTTGCAAATTTATTGTTAGAACCATAAACTAATGATTCTCAGTTTGTTAATTTTTTAGACATACTCTAAGAATAATTGAAAGTCTTTTTGTAGATTTGAAAAAAAGAGTTTATGATTTTAGTAAAAGAAAAATATAGCTTTATTTTTTTTGTGCTGCTGCTACTTCTAGTATCCTGTCAAAGTGAAAAAGAAGTTCAAAACAAAAAAGACTTAAATGATTCGACAAAAGAAATGGTATCGGAACTAAAATCCTTTGCTACAGACAAAAGCAATATCAATGTTTGGCATCTGAATAAATTAAAAGCACAAGCAATTGATGAAAAAATAAAAACACTAAAAGACCCTGTCGAATATGTAAATTTCACCTTGAAGTCTGCTATCGAATGGTTGAAAACAGGCGAATTCACCTATGCTATTAATCGACTCAATACCATACTTTCTTTTATAGAAAGTCGAAAGATGAAAATACCTGATGATGTCCATTACACCATCAAGGAGGTCTTAGGAATTGCTTATTTGCGGAAAGCGGAAATTGAAAACTGCGTACAAAATCATAATGAATATTCTTGCTTGATTCCTATCGAAAAAGAAGGCCAACATATCAATCGGGAGGGAGGTGAAAATGCGAGAAAAGTTTTTCAAGAGTTGCTCCGTACTCCGAATCCTAAATGGCAGACAAAATGGTTGTACAATATTACTCATATGACTTTAGGTGGCTATCCCTCTAAAGTTGAAAAACCATTTTTGATCGAAGAATCCATTTTCAAATCCGAAGTTTCATTTCCAAGATTCAAAGAGGTAGGCATGTCTTTGGGCGTAGCCGTCAATGACATTTCAGGAAGTGTAGTCATGGATGATTTTAATAATGATGGTTATTTGGATTTGATGGTAAGTTCGTATGGGCTTGATGACCAATTGCGCTATTTTCAAAATAACAAAAAAAATGGATTCGATGATCTGACTGCGGCAGCAGGTCTTACCGGTTTGTGGAGTGGATTGAATATGGTTCAGGCGGATTACGATAATGATGGATGGGTAGATGTTTTAGTTTTAAGAGGAGCTTGGTTAGGTAAAGATGGCAATCATCCAAATTCTCTATTAAAAAATAATGGAGATGGCACCTTCCGTGATGTGACCAAGGAGAGTGGACTATATTGTCATTTTCCAACTCAGACTGCTAGTTGGGCAGATTTTAATAATGATGGTTGGATTGATCTTTTTATTGGAAATGAACATTCTCCTAACAATACTGCTCCAAGTCAACTCTTTCAGAATAATGGCGATGGCACTTTTAAAAATGTTGCTCAAGAAAAAGAAGTAGCTATCACAGGATTTATCAAAGGTTGTGTGTGGGGAGATTACAATAATGACAGCTATCCTGATTTATATCTTTCATTCATCAACCAAAGCAATCAACTACTCAAAAATGGTGGACCTGATAATAATTTTAAATTCACCAATGAAGCTACTCCTGCTAAAACTACAGCGCCTGAATTCAGTTTCCCATGTTGGTTTTTCGATTACAATCAAGATGGATGGGAAGATATTTTTGTAAGTGGTTTTGATTTTAAGCAGTTTGAAACGGCAGCAGGTGAGGTCGCAAAAGATTATCTCAACTTACCTCATGAAGCGGAATTGCCAAAACTATATAGAAATGATAAGGATGGAACTTTTACAGATGTCAGTAAAGAAGTAAATGTAGATAAAGTGTTATTTACTATGGGTTGTAATTTCGGAGATTTAAATAATGATGGATTTCCTGATTTTTACGCAGCAACGGGAACACCAGATTTCCGAGCGTTGATTCCTAATAGAATGTTTTTGAATGGAAATGGCAACCAATTTTTTGATGTAACTACTGCTGGTGGATTTGGTCATTTACAGAAAGGACACGGTGTGGCATTTGGAGATTTAAATAATGATGGGAACCAAGATGTTTACAATGTTCTTGGTGGTTCTTATGATGGAGATAATTTCATGAATGCGCTTTTTCTTAATCCAGGAAATCAAAATAATTGGATAAAACTAAAATTGATTGGTACTACTTCTAATAAATCTGCCATCGGTGCAAGAGTTAAAATTATGACTTCAAATGAAAAAGGAGAAAACCATATATTTTATAACAAAGTAAACACAGGAGGTAGTTTTGGCGCAAATCCATTATTGATTGAACAAGGCCTTGGCAATTCCAATACCATCGATAAAATTGAAATCATTTGGCCGGGGCAACTTAGTCCTCAAATCATTACAGATGTTACCATTAACTCCTACTTAAGAATTACTCAAGAAAAAGAGAAACCTGAATTTGTCAAAACGGAGAAAATTGATTTTAATGGACATCAACATCAGCATTAAAAAATTTGTTTAATTATTTTCCAATTATGGTCTCTAATTTTTCAGACTTAAATATTCTATCTGGAGTGATTACTAATTCTTCCAAAGGAATATTATTTCCATATCGTTCTTTTAATTTTGCTTGAACTTTTACATCAGACAAATCAAAATCTTTTACTTTTTCAAGTTGACCAATTTCAATATCAAAAACTTCTTTATACATTTTCCAAACCAATTCGGAACAATAGATTTTGTCATCAGACCATTCGAATTTTAAATCATAATCTTTTCCTAAATACCGCTCTCCTATCGATTTCATTTTTTGAATATTTTTAGGTGTCAAAATTTCATTTCTATTTTTTAATCTTTTCAAAACAAAATCATTATCCTTTCCTCTTTTTATCCAATCTTTAAGAGGCGTTAGCTTTACAGGTTGAACCGCTTCGAAAACAAAATAATTTTCTCCTTCTTGAAAAATCATTCCCATATGAGAATATTTAGAATTAGTTGCTATTTGAATCGCTAAACTTTGATTAGATAAAGAAGTTTGAAAAATTAAATCACCTTCTAAGAAATTTTTTGTTTCTTCTAATGGAACTTCTTGATGTTCAACTGAAACTGCAGCAGAATTATTTTTTTCTTGATTAGAAAAACAACTCATTATTCCAACACATAAAATGATAAATATTAATCTCATGTTTTTAGTTTTACTTTGAATATAGCAAAAATGATGGTAGTTATTCGCATTAAGAAAACTTGCTTTCCTTCTTCCCTCCTACTACTTTCAAAATGCTTATAGTTTCAAATGAAAAATAAAATTTTTCAAAATAACTTCTCCCTCATGCAGCGTATTCAAACCATTTGCTGTAATAGTAATTGAGTACTCGATATTAACTCTTTTGAAAAAAAAATTAAAACCTCCTATAAAAATTATTACCATGAAACTTATCAAATTTACCATAAGTTGTTTCTTTTTATTAGTTTTCTTTTCTGCTTGTAAGAAGGATGATCTCGTCATTGATGAAACTCCTCTTCCACCTGTACCTACCGTAAAATTCGAAATCAAAACGACAGGAGAAGTCTACGATTTACAAGGAGAAGCCATCAGTAATGCCACTATAAAAGTAGGCGACCAATTCACTCAAACAGACGATAACGGACTTTTTAGTATCACTGGTTTAGTGAATGAAGAAAAAGCTGTTTTATCGATAGAGAAAGAAGGTTATTATTCAGGTCATCCCGTTTTTTATCCTGAAGAAGGTGTAGGTCAACATGTGAGAGTCCAACTCATGGAACGCTTAATTTCAGGAACCGTGACCACTTCCAATAGAGTCATCAATGTTGATCAACACCAAATTGATTTCACCAATGCTTCTTTTAAAGACGCTAGTGGAAATCCTTATACAGGAGACGTAACTGTTTTTGCAGCTTATCTTGATCCTACGGATGAAAATCTCCAACAATATATGCCCGGCGATTTATTGGGCATTAATACGGAAGCAGAAGAACGTTTACTTAAAAGTTATGGAATGCTAAATGTGGAATTAGAAGACGATATGGGTAACCCTATCACGATGGATGGAGAGGCAGAAATGACGATGCAAGTGCCTAGTGAATTATTGGGTCAAGCACCAGCTACTATTCCACTTTGGTACTTTGATGAACCTACAGGAAATTGGATGGAAGAAGGAGAAGCGACTTTAGTAGGAAGTCAATATGTAGGTACGGTTACCCACTTCACACTATGGAATTGTGATGCACCATTTCGGGTCATCTCCATCAATGGTTCAGTTAATGCTGACTTAGATTTCAATTCATTTTTCATAAAAATAACTCGACCTAATGGGGATTCTGGAACAACGTCTTTAAATGAAGGAGGACGATTCGAAGGTAAAGTTCCTGCTGATGAAGTCTTGACATTTGAAATCATGGACAATTGCGGAAATGTTTTGTTATCAGAATCTATAGGTCCTTTTACTAGCGATCAGAATATAGGAGTATTTGATATTACAGGTGTTGCGATGACGACTCTTAATATCAGTGGAACTGCTATTGATTGTGATTTAGCTCCTATATCCAATGGATACGCTATCGTTTCTGATGGCTTTGGAAATAATCATTTTCTTAATTTTGATGCCAATGGTGCATTCAGCGCGACACTAACTTGGTGTTCAGATAATGCGGTAAACATTACTGCTTTTGATGCAGATGCCATCAAGAGAAGTGAAACAGCTACTTTTGCTTTTGCCCCGAACATCACTTCTAACAATATGGTTACATGTGAAGATAATGTAGCTGGAATATTTATCTCTGGCCCTAATGTCAATAAATTTATTCCTGCAACTGGTAATCTTATAAGCGGCAGTCCTATTAATGCTGTATGGGAATATCAATGTATTGATGATCAAGGAAATGGAAATAAAGTACTCTATGATGTCACTATCTTAAGTTGGACAGGCGACCCTAATAATCCTTCTATGATACAAACATATAGTGGATCTCTATTTGGAAGCCCTGATTTTTACACATGGGGAGGAAATCCTGGAAATCTTCCTATTGTTGAAATATACACCTCAACAAGCGGTGGTCTAATGGAGATTGAATATGAAAACATGGAAATTACGATTACTGATGCACAACAGAATGGAACTACCTATGCAGGTCATAATGTACGTATTGTTGGATTTGTAGATTAAGATAATTAAATCGGTTAGTGTTTTATGGCTAGTTTTTGTATCTTAATAAAACGCTAACCGGTTTCTTATAACATTATTTTTACAAAATATTCTTTAAGCTAACGAACCAACTAAATCATAACCCACAAACATTGGATTTATTACAAATCATATCAGGTTGTGAAAAAAAAGAACGCAGTGCACAGCAGGCGCTTTTTTCGAAATTTGCACCTTACATATTTACGATATGTAGAAGGTATGCCGCTTGTGATGAAGATGCGAAAGAGAATATGCAAGATTGTTTTTTAAGAATTTTTAATAAAATTCATCTTTTCCACAAAGAAAAAGGAACACTCAAAAATTGGATTACAAGATTATGCATCAATGAATCTTTGAATAAAATAAAATCGAATTCTAAGATTATTCCATTGGTTAATGTTGACTTAAGTGAGTTGCAAATTGCAGATAGAATAGACTACAATGAAGTTAAAAATGAACAACAAGAAAGACTGATTAAAGCAATTCAAGCTTTACCGGAAGGATATAGAAATGTTTTGAATCTTTATGTCTTTGAAAGAAAATCACACAAACAGATTGGCGAATTATTAGGAATAGCAGAGGCGACTTCCCGCTCGCAACTGACTAGAGCAAAAGCGATATTAAAGCAATTAATTCAAAAGAAAAATTTTACGTCTTATGGCACTTGACGATTTTGAAAAAGAATTATTTAATGACTTAGATGGTTATTCCTCTAATCTAAATCTTGACCAAGAATGGCAGGAACTGGAGGAGCGATTGCCTAAGAAAAAGAAAAGAAGACTCTTAATTTGGTGGTTATCAGGTTTGGCAGGGATGTTAATTATGACAAGTATTTTATTTTACAACAATAAAAATACAAAATCAGATACTGCATCTACTACCACGTCCATTGCTATCTCAAAAGATAAAGTAATCGAACAACATGCTAACCAAGAGATGCCAAAAGAGCATCAACTAATTAATCAAAAACTTCCTCTTTCTTCAGAAAACAAAAACCGATTAAACAGTTCAATTCCTAACACAACTATTCCTAACACTATTTCTACAAGTGATTCAAAAAACATAAAGCAACCATTAATTATAACATCCCAAAACCACCTACTTCCCAAAAACACAATTGCTGACCAATCTCAAATTGCCCCAACAACTGTTTCACCAAAACCGATGGAGAAAATAAATTTAAAACATTTATTTTCTCCTATTACACTTTTAAAAATATCAAACATAACAATAGAAATACAAGATGACTATTATTTAAAAAACAGAGTCACTCCCCCACTCCCATCAAGTCCGCAGAATAATAAAATAAAACCTAATTGGTCAATCGCATTTGGTTATACTTATGGAACGAATCAATTCAACCGAACAACTTCTAATGCGGATATTCAAAATCAAATTGATTTTTTATCAGACCATGAAAAACAAGTTGATTACATGGGACTACATTTTAATATATATAGAAGCCTTAATAAAAAAATATCCTTATTTACAGGAATATCTGCCAATCAACACACTAGTCTTTTCCAATTGGACGAATCATTCGTAGCAGAAAGAAATAGTCCTACTACCCTACTAGAAGAACATTTTTTATTAATAGGAATCGTAGAAAGTATTTATGGCGATGGAGTTGCTCAATATGATGTGAGCATCCAATCTAAACTATGGCAAAAATACCAGAGTATTGGAATTCCTTTGGGGATTTCATTTCATAGTAATCCAGAGAAAAGGTGGAACATTCAAAATGATTTGGCTTTTTTAGTTCATCCTCTTCAAGCTACAACAGGAAAAAAGATATTAAGAACAGCAACTGACTATTCTGTTTTTTCAAACAATACTTATCAGACAAAAGTATTTACTAGTTTTTCCAATCAGTTTACTCTGAATTATAACATAACTCACACGTTAAGTTTACAATTTGGTGTAAATGTGGGAGTAGATTTTACGTCAAGATTAAAAACACAAGAACACTTTAATCTTCAATTTAATCATTTGGGTATCGGGTTTGGAGGAAAGATTTTTCTTTAACGATTCTGCATTAAAAAATACTGTGACATAATTAAATAAAATTAAACCATTAACTATTGGTACTTCAGTAAATTAATTAGGTATAAAAGTTGTATTGCATATTAGATATAACACCTTTACCTGATATGAAATTTATTAGCAAGCTCATCCCTGAGAATCTTAAACAAGATTCTAAGATATATAGAAGTATCTATTCAGTAGTCATTGTTGACATGATGATACTTGGACTTTCTTTATTTTCCATTCCAATATTCATATATATAGACTTTATCGCTGGAGCAAAAATCATGGCTTATTCGGCTTTTGCCGCTGCCTTATACATTGTCCTTCTTCGACTCACTAAAAGTTTGGATATTTTAGGAGGCTATTTTACGGTACAAAGCCTAATCGTTACCCTAGCTATGATGAAATATACAGGAGGTATTGCTTCACCCTATTTATTTTGGTTGATGTGCATTAGTCCACTTACCTTTTTATTTTTTAGAGAAAGACAAGCCATGTTTTGGTCAGGAATTACCATCTTTTGTTTTTTAGCTTTTGCTTTAACTCAAATAATGGGCGTCCCGTTTGAACAACAATTGTCATCAACGACCTTCTATATTCTTTATACTATTAATTTCTGTTTTGCGGGTTGTATTTTCATTGTGACTTTTAGAAGTTTTGTTACCAGTATCAAAAAGGCATCTAATAAACTTCAACAGACGAATAAAAAATTAAATCAATCCAATCAAGAGTTAGAACGTTTCGCATATATTGCTTCCCATGATTTGAAAAGTCCTTTGAGAGGAATCATCAATTTCATAAAACTGTTTAATCGAAGATATGGAAAAGACCTCGATGCTGGAGGGAAAGAATATTTCGAAATCATCAATAATAATGCAATGCAAATGCATCAATTAATTGAAGATATTCTGGAATATTCTAAATCTAATAATCGTGAAATCAATAAGGAAGAAATCAATATGAATGATTTATTGGTAGATATAAAAGAAGGTATTGGAAACAGTAAAAAACATCCAAATGCAAAAATCCTTTTTGACAATCTTCCTATTGTCAACTCTGACCTAACAATGCTTAGACAAATTTTTCATAACCTAATAGAAAACGGATTAAAATACAACGATAGTCCGACAAAAATAATTTTCATTAGAATGACTGAGAAAAAAGGAAGAATTAATTTCATCATCAATGACAATGGAATTGGAATGGAAGAGGAATATTTGGAACAAATTTTTGAAATGTTCAAAAGACTCCATAACCAAAATGAATATCAGGGAACAGGAATCGGATTAGCTATTTGCAAAAAATTAATCTTACAGCTAGAAGGAGAAATTAGAGTAACTTCAAAACTCGGAGAAGGAAGTACTTTTCACTTATCTTTTCCTAAGTCAATAATTTGGGAGAATAAAAAAGAAATCATTTCTAAAGAGATAACCAAACCAGTACTTGCTTAAATTCTTCTCAAGAATTTCATATTCAATCAACTTCTAACATAGAAGTTACGTTTTATCAATACTCATTCCACAGAATCGATTTATTCCTAACCTAATTTCCGTATGTAATCCACAACTTTGATAAACCTGTGAGTTGGCAGAGGGAACAGGCAAGGTTTGTTAAAGTGATTATGATTATTGGCCGCTTTAACAAAACTCGCTCTACATCAATGCCAACTCACAGTTTTATCAAAACTTCTTCTAAATAAATAACTTTGGATACTTGGGCTAAATAAAAAACAGCTCTTAGATGATTAAATCTAAAAGCTGTCCAACACTATTTCGGGGTTATGTTTACTACAATAAAAATTGAAAAATATTCAATAGAATATTCATCTCATGGAGTTTTCTTTTTGACGAACTTTACTTGGAGCGATTCCAAATCGTTCACAAAATAATCGAGAGAAGTAACTTGGATCTTTAAATCCAACTTCATAAGCTACTTCTGAAATATTCAAATCAGAATTATTGAGCAAATGATTCGCTCTTTCCAATCGAATAAATCGAATATAAATAGATGTTGAAAGACCAGTGTTAGCTTTTATCTTATTGTGCAATTGTGATCGACTGATTCCAATCGCACGACATAGTTCTGTAATTCCAAAGTTCTCATCGTCAATATTTTCAAGAATCATATTTCGGACGCTTTGGGTAAATGAATTTTCTTTGTTAGAAGAGCCTTCATTTGGAGAAAGAGATAAGGGTTGCGTATCTGAATGAGCAGAATTGTCATTACTAGGAATCGTAATTTCAAATGTCATATCAGCACCTAATTCTTGTTTTATTTTTAATTCACCTTTCATCATTTTTACCAGTTCTCTAATTAAGTCCATGCCCTTTCCCTTTCCAATACTTGCAAAAAGATTGTTATCTGAACTTGGACTAACTTGAAGTGCGCCGTTAAAAAGATGATGAGCTATATTAATGTTTTCCATCGTATTAAATTTTTAGTAACAGTAATTCTACAATTTAAAGTTAGATTATTTTTCTTTGAAAAATAATTCGTGTCGGCTAAAGCCAACAGCTACTTAAATTGAGTTCTTTGTTTGAGAAAAAAGACACAAAGAAGAAAGTTTAGTGACTTTCATCTTTGTGTCTTAGGACTATCTTACTCCATTAAGATGATTCGTTTTTGAATCACTTCATCTTCTGTAGTTAACAATACAATGTAAATTCCTTTTGCCAAATGACCAGCTTTAAATTCAACCTTGTAAGTACCAACTTCTTTGAAGGAGTTGTTGATTAATACAGCGACTTTGTGTCCAGTCATATCATAAACATCAACATTGACCATCGTTGTCTTATTAATTTCAAACAAGACATTCGTCTTTCCTTCAAATGGATTTGGATAAACTTCTAAACTATTCATGTAAGTTTTTTCCTCCTCAACTTCAGTCACTTTTTCATCCAAGTCAACAGGAAGAACTTCATTCGTTTCCTCTTTTTCAAGTGGACTAATATTACTACAAGCTTCAATCATTGCAGTAAAATCAACACCTGGACCTGCCTCTACCACAAAGCCTGGTTCCATAGTTATATCAAATCCAGCAGACCATTCTATTGGATCTCCTGCTGTAAATTCACTGGCCTCTAATTCGATAGTACAAATTAAAGCTTGATTAGCATCAAGGTCTGTAAGTTGATCACCGTCTTCTACTAACCGAGTTCCATCAGTAGGATCTAAATCATTACAATCACATACAAATCCAAAATCATCATCATCTTGATTAAGCTGGTTAGGATTGTAATCATTTGGACAGTTATCCTCACAACTAACTATTCCATCATTATCAGGATCAAAGCCTTCATCGATTAGACCATCACAATTATTATCAATGAAATCACAGATTTCTAAATTACCAGGGTAAGCGTTAGGATCATTATCGTTACAATCGCAAGCTGCTCCAAATTCATCGCCATCTGCATTAATCTGAGAAGGATTAGGATCGTTAGGACAATTATCAGCGGAATCAGGAACGCCATCATTATCCACATCTGATGCTCCACCTGATGTACCACAATCAAAACCGTCACTAGCTACCGTAAATGTAAATGGACTAGTTAATCCACATTGGTCAGAAATAATAACGGTATAAGTACCAGCAGCTATACCAGTAATATCTTCTGTAGTTGCACCATTTGACCAAAGGAAAGTATAAGGAGCATTTCCACCAATAGGTGTAATATCAATAGCACCAGTACTACTCGCAGCTCCAGGACAATCTGATGCCAAGATAGGATTTGGCGCATCAAGTATTTCTGTTAATGTCCAAATGATTCAATACCTCATTCGTAATTTCACAATGTTCTTTAAAACTATAGACATGATCTTTAGGTTTATCAGAAAAACCCATTCCTAAATAATCAAATGTAGTTACATTGTTATGTTTTATTAATTCCTTCCAAACTAATTTCCATTCGAAAGTATTGTAAGGATAACCATGTAAAATCAATAAGTTAGGTCCTTCTCCTTCCTGAATATAAAAAATCTCATGTCCATTGACCTTTAAGGTTTTACCTTTACTTTTCCACGAAAGAACTTCTTGATTCATTTTGCAATAAATTAAATTAATTAATACTGCAAGTTACTTTTTTGGAATAATAGCTAATTGTAAAAATCGGTCGTTTTTATTTTCAAATAAATCTTTTGGCGTTTTATTAGTATGCTTTTTCAACTCTTTAATAAAATGGGAACGGTCAAAATAATTTTGCTCAGGATAAAATTGACCTTTTTTTAGATGCTTAAAAGATGCTGAACATTTTAAAATATTACAATAAGCTTTTAAAGAAAGACCAAATCGTTTTTTAAAATATCGATTGATTTGACGGCTAGTCCAAAATACTTGTTGCGAATAAAAATCAACTGTTTCGTTTCCTTTGGTCTGATATAACAATTTAAAAAGTTGTTGTTTTCTATTATCGATTCTTTTTTGACTAGCTACAATTCCAAGTATAAGTTGGTTTAATTTTTCTACTAATTCAAGGTCGTTTTCAAAAGGCATTTTATCCAAATCCCAATAATCATTTTTTAATTGTTTCTCACTATTTAAAAAACCGGCAATATCTTGTTGGAAAATATAATCCACTGCCAACAATCTAAACTGAATCCCAAAAAGTTGAGTATTCGGTTTTATTTTCACATCCACCTCCTTTGCATATAAACCTGATAAAATTATTCTTTCAACTTGGTAATTTTCAAAATAAACAATTAAATCAAAACAACCATCTGGGAAAATAGTAAAGTCTAATTCCTCATCAGTTGTATTATCTAACCACCAATAACATCTGACAAAATCTTTTAAGGAAGATTCAGGTGAGAATTGTTTATAGTTCATTTCTTCGCTTTTTTAATCAACTTATATGCCCACGCATAATGACTCGAAGTATTAGCAATCAAATACACTCCAAGCGAAGTAGAACCCGTCCAGTGATATTTCTTTTTTTCAAATAACTCCTCATTCGTATGACTTTGAATTATTTTTTGCAACTCATCATGAGACTTTCTTAACATTGCTCTTACTTTTTTCAAATTAGTCTTTTGATATTTCTCGAAAATAAATCGATTCAAGTCAGGCATCATTTTCCAAGTAAATCCTTTAGCAGGCATATCTGGTTTTTCGCCCGTCATCCCTACCCTATACCATTCCAACATCATCCAACTCCAATGATAAAGATGCGCTACAACATCTCTAATATTTCGATTCAGCGTACCCTTCGGAAACTCTTTCTCTTGTTCCTCTTTTGAAAAAGAATCAATCAAGTCATTTAGCTTTTTGAAGTTTACTTGACATGCTTCGAGAAGTTCTGCTTTTGATTTTGGCTTAGGCATCTATATTTTTTTTAATAAAAAAATGAATATCGAGCACTGAACAAGGAATAATGTTCGATATTCTTCAAAGACTATCCCAACGGCAACACCTCAGGAGTAAACCCTCTACTCTCCAAAAACTTCTTCAACGCCTCCCCTGTTCCACTCGGCCAAGTCTTGACATCTGCAAAAGGAACAATTTTGACATCATCAATATCTGGATCTTCTAGTTTGATTTCACCATCTGCATAAACATGATATGCCATGATGATTTGATTCATTCTTTTAAAAGTATAATGCCCTAAGAATCCTCTTAGTTCAGCATCCAATCCAACTTCCTCTTTGACTTCTCTCAAGATAGCTTCTTCAGGATGTTCATGCTTTTCTAAAAAACCAGTAACCAAAGCATACCACTTTGGAGGCCAAGCAACATTATGTGCTAACAATATATTTCCATCTTTATATTCAATCACCGCTGCTACGACTGGCGTAGGATTCTGATAATGAACAAACGTACATTCCTCATTTACACAAGCAACATATTCATCTTTATTTATCGCTAATTCTCCTTTACAGGTAGGACAAAAATTAAATTTCATATTTTTTTTTTACTGCAAGATACACAACTATTTTTTTTCGTCTTCAGATTTGAGGAGTTGAAATAAAATTATCAAACAACTAGTAATTTACCTCAACGACTACTGTATTTTAGGCTTTTCAAGTCTAAGCATGAAACTATAACTAATGGAACTTAGGAAGTTCAAATTATCTTTTTTTCCAAAAAACCTGTAAAATTTAATAAAATATAAAGCTAAAGCTCTCTTAAAAAACTCCTATCTTGCTTGCTTTTATTAATTCTAAACCATACAAATTCACTTAAACATGAACAAAATTTCTATCTTATTTTTATTCCTATGCTTTTTAAGTTTTTCTGCTTGTGACAAAGATGATGTCGCTCCTCCCACAATTGTTTTAACCACTCCAATCGGTCCGCTTACTGCCAAGGTTGGTGATCAAATCAATTTTGAAGGAACTTTTACTGATCCGAACGAATTAGGAAAATTAGAATTTACAGAAACTCGTGGCATTGATGTAGTAGTGCTTAAAACAATTGTAGATTTTGATTCTAAAAAATCTCATCAGTTTAGTGATACTTATACCATAGGTTCTGATGCTGTAGTAGGAGAAGTAATTCGTGTAGGTTTTACTGGCTACGATGTTCCTGGTAACAGTACATCTGGTACAGTAAGTATTACTATAGAACAGTAAATAGACTTACGCTTTGAAAGTTTATTAGACTGGTTACCCTTGAAAAATAGCGCAAAAAGATATTTCTTTCCCCGATCAATGCTCTTTCTTCGCTTCTTATCAAATTCAATTCCACACATTGTCTACTTCACTTTTAAGTAATCTACGTTTCTACCGATTCGTTTATTACCTAGGTAAATACAAAGCTACATACAATTG
>JAVCKV010062854.1:7979-22256 GCA_032274145.1 Herpochondria borealis | reverse complement strand
GTTTCCTGAAGCTAGATAGCCATGTTGGCAAAGGTACAACAGTTCGACTTTATCTTCCGCGCGCCCACATTCAGGCTATTTCTGATCCGGCCACTTCAGCAACACAGCAAACACAACATTCCAACGAAGAACTCATTCTTGTTGTTGAAGATAACACTATGGTGCGTAAGGTCACGGTTAAATGTTTCGAGCAACTTGGGTATCGGGTTCTTGAAGCCGCAACGGGGCAGGATGCAATCGATGTATTGATAACCGGAGCCCCTGTAGATCTTGTCTTTAGTGATATCGTTATGCCGGGAGAAATGAGCGGCCATGAACTCTCAGATTGGATAACCAGCCAAAGGAAAGACGTCCGGGTGCTTTTGACTTCGGGGTACATTGACCCAGCTACGCACAGTGACGATAGTTCAGCCGCATCGAACATTTTAATTCTTAGTAAACCGTATTCATTTGATCAACTTGCTCAGAAGGTTCGCGAGACGATGGAGTCCCATGTTTGAGGACAATTTCCCCGCGAGTGATCTTATGCGTATGACTTCTTCCGTATTTGATTACACACTCCATGCTTCTGCTTAGTGTACACTTTGGTAGTCATACACTACCACAGCTGGTCACAGAATTTGGCGTGGTTTTCGCTGACCGTAGGAAGGTGAGCCAAAATTGGGAAATGTAGACCTCCTGTTCTGGGTAATACACTGCCCTAATTAAAGTCAGGGCCGTCCCGGCATAGGTCCAATTTTGGTCCAGATTTTTGGGTTATACTAAAATTCACCGTTTCGGCCCAATTTTGAGTTTTTGAAATGCAGCAGCTCCGTCTGTACCGGTTTCTCAACTTTCTCGTCCAGGTTTTCTACGCCACTATGTATCAGTTGTGCGCGGATCAGGATAATGAGGCAGTGGCGATCGTGCAACCCAGAGCCCGGTGTCCGTGCGGCGGGGTGACGATCAGCTCTTCACTGTAGGCGAGATCGATAACATTGGGCGCCCTAACTAGCCCTCAAGGACAATCATGACACTTTCACAATTCTCACTCTCTCATAAATTTTACCCATCCTGTCTTTTCTTTCCCATTCATCATATCTTTCAACTTCTAATCCTTCATCGGATCCCTGTTCACTCGGCGCAACATCCCTTGTTCTCGTCGCGATGATGCGGACCTTCGCGTGCTGGCAGATGCTGGCGCCCATGGCGCTGATGCGGCAGATGCCCGCATGCTCTTGGTGGACGGCAGCATATCCGGCTGGTCGACCACGGCCCGAGTGGCTTCCACTTGGCGTGAGTTCCCAAAGTTCCCAGAAGAGGGGGAATTTGTTGAAGTGGCGCGAGTGCGTGACGCGCAGGCCCGGAGTGCTGCTGTTAGCAACCGCTTCGTGACTTTGTCCATCGGCCTCTATAAGATTCCATCGTTCATTCTTACCGACCGGGTGTTCGCCGCGCCCCTTGATGGCGCCTTCTTCCTGGCCTTCGTGGCTAACTGGGTCAACTTCAGCTCCGGGCGCTCCAGTGCTTGGCACCGTATAGTTCGTGATTGTAAGCTTTGCGGGGCCCGTCCCAACTACCACGAAAGTGGTCGCGACGCCGAGGAGCCCCCTGCCTTTCGCCGTAATCGCATTGAGATTCTATTACTCCGTCGCCATGGTTGCGTCTTATTCTGGCATGACTACGAACTGTATCGGCGGAACACCCGTTTTGTCGATCTTTTATTTGATCACACCGGACGTGTACACCAGGGGAACGACGACCTGTGGATTTTTCTCGACCCCTTCTGTCCCTATTTTCTGTGGTATGCTGGTCCTGACAGGGTCCTATAGAGGCTCTATGTGACCAATTTCCTGTCGTTCCGTTACTTCGCCTCGGTCCTTCATAGAATCAGCCATCGTTCTTCCGCTCGTTTCAGTGGTGGGGATCGTTGGATTTCGCAGCTAATCGTGGAAATGATGCAACACGAAATGGCTAGGGCACTCCTGCGTTTCTGGGTGCTTGAACGCTGTCAAAACCGTCTTTTTCTAGTGCTCCTGCAAGTTCTAGTTCGAGCGATGTAATGGGAGTTCTGCGGGGAAGAATTATCGTTGGGCGACGGTCTGCATGTGATTGGCGGAGCTAAAAAAGGCGCTGCACACGGCGCCGCTTCAAGCCCGCCCTCTCATTCACCAGTGGGCGAATAGACTGACTTTCTATGTGTCCATTGATGCGCTCCAAAAATCTATTCGTCGACGCGCTCCGTTCTAGTCATCGGTCCATTTATATCTTGACCAAACTTGGCGTCGTCATTCCGCCGCCTCGGAATACTCGAAATAGAGTGGTGGTTACTCCACCGCCGCCACCGCCACCGCCACCACCATTCCCATCTTCATCGCCAGTTCTGGTGCCGCAGCATTTGTCCACCCTTTTGTGGTTGTGGCACGAAGCCCTTTGTCGGCGCCCCGCATGTAAAGGTGACGGGACTAGGCTCGCGACCCGCGACTGCGCCGGGCTCTTTCCAACGGTTCTACTTCAGTGACCGCAGCGATGGAAACCACATTGACCAATTCAAGAACAGATAATTCGTCAGCTCCGGTGGTCGTAACAACTACCGCGCAGGTGGTGGCGTTATCTGCGCATGTGCGTACCGGCTCGTCAGGGGCTCTTCTCGTAGAGCTCGCAGGAAAAAGCGTACTCCTCGGCCAGTTTTGCCGCATACCTTCCGGGTCGCTCTTGCATCACCGTTTTCTCCCACCCGTACCAGGGCCGAATGAGAGGCTTCTGCGGCGTCGTCGTCGGCGTCAGCGCGTTCGGTCGCAGCAGTGACTACCACCACAAGTTCGGCAGGGCCAGCAGCAAAAAATGACCAAGACCTCCAGCGTTCAAGCGTACCAGCTTCATCCGGGAAACCGTGGCGGAGAAAGATCCACCGTGCGAGATAGAGAGCTGGTGAGGTCCCTTCATCGGACGATCATTGACTAACAAGGTCGCACACGCCGGGCTCGCCAGGAAGTGGCAGAGCTGAGGGACGAGGTGGCGGACCTCCGGCACCTTTTGGGCCTGGAACAGCGCCGCACGGGTCGCTCACTCGAGCGCTCCCGTAGTCGTTCGCGTAGCTCCCCTCGCGGTTGCCGTCACGACCATGATGATCATGATAACGATAACGGGAGCCGCGAAGAGCCCCGCAGGCGCCAGAGATTAGTTGTTATGAGCGGGCCTAGTTGGGAAGGTGGTCCCGTGGTGTTCCAAACATGGTTGGTATGTGCGTGGGTAGTTCAGTTGCGCGCTCGGTAGGAAAAATAAAATCTCGCCCGTTTTCTCTAGCATTCCTCTTGCGCATGTAACCAACAAGCCGTCGTGTGAAAAGGCTTGGTAGTCGAGTACTTTCTTCATCATGTCGCGCAGAAACTGCGCGACCAGAGCCAAAGCTTTTCACGTTCATCATCTTGTAGCGCAGGAACTGCGCGACTAACTCGACCTTCATATTCAGTTATCCACGATGTCGCGCAAAAAAAGCGCGACTACCTCATCATTTTCACCATTAACTGCGAAATCAATATCTGTTCGCGCAGGAACGGTACGACCAGCATCGACATCAAAATCATGTCGCGCAGGAACGGCGCGACTTAAGAGAACATTTTTCTGACACATTAACACCACTCATCTTTGCTTCTTCTCTTGTCATTATCATCACGTCGCGCAGGAACTGCGCGACATCCTCGAACCATAGGACCCATCACTTCGCGCAGAGACTGCCCGAATTACTTTAACATTAAGACTCATCACGTTGAACAGGAACTGCTCGAGTAAATGGTGCGCGCGTTAGTCGATGGTTGTGGTGCAAAATTTTGTCCGTGTGCGTGTGATTTGGGCGCTTCGTCGCTTCGCTCGTCTTGAAGTGGCTGGCTAGCCGACCTCATTATTCGTGCCTGGTCATTTGAAACCCCAAATTGCACCGCCCGCCGTGTCCTCTATCTTTCTTCGTTCTATCTGTTTCATCGCGCGCGGTACAGTATGATTTTCATTTTCCACTTTCTTCTGATGGCCTCGGCCCATCTTCCGCATAAAATTTTGGTTCATGCGTGCGGCGCTCGATGATTCGGGTGCGGAAGTGCTGTGTCGCGAACTTTTTCGCGACCAAGGCGGTTCCCGTCGCAGTGCCCGGGTCTGTTGCGAGTTCGCTACGTCACGTTTTTCGTGCGGGCGACCTCTCTGCGTTCCTCGTCGCGCAGAGTCTGCTCGACATTCGCTCTCTTCTTTGCCCTGTCTGGCTCCGATCTTTTTCTAGATTTTGCGGCGCATGCCTGCGGTTTGTTGCGACCTTTGGGGCGTCGGCGCAGAGGGGCGCAGTTTCTGCGCGACCATGGCCCGGCCCGTCGCGTCTTCCGGGAAAGTTACGCGCCCTTCCGCATCTGCCGAATTGAATTCTCCGTGCGAGGATCACCCCCTGGTCTTCTTTGCCGCGCAGTTTCTGCGCGACTTACTTCACCACTCATCTTGTCTTCTGGCGCCTCTTTAACTATACCTACTTCCCGATCGTTCGCGGATAAAGTAATGCGCTGTTGAGTAGCACAAGTTCTGCGCAACTGCGGCAATGCCCGGCGCCGTACTCGGCCCGTCCCCGAAGCGGCCTTTCGTGCGCTGCTTGTCGCCTTCATCCGTCAGAAAGCTTTATTGTTATCCTTTGGGTGGCTTCACTTCTTGTCGCGCAGGTACTGCGCGACTTGCTAGATCTATTTCGTCTTTTCATCTTCTGGTTTCCGTGGTTGGCCTCTTTGTTGCGCAAAAAACTGCGCAATTTACGCAACTGGTATTCGTCTTCTTCGTCTCTCATGGCTTTGGTTTCGTCGCAGTTATTGGCTATGGTTGGTTCCATTGTGTCGCGCAGATTACTGTACGACCTTGGCACCGCACATGACTGGTCTAGGTGTTTGCCGTGTTTTCGTTGCTACCACATCACCATTGTGCCTACGAATTAACCGATACTGCTCTTGGTTGTCGCAAAGGTACTGAGCGGCTTGTTCAACCGTTCTTAACTCTATCATTTCCACTGTGAGTTCTAATAATTGTCGAGCAGGATCTGCGCGACTTTCTCAGTGTTCTTGGGCTCTTGGCCTTCTTCCGTGGGCCACGTTTATTTATGATGCGCGGTACTTAGCGACTAACACTCCGAGTCTTCTCACCCTCCATCTGCGACCTGGTTTTGTCCACCGCGCCGTGTCGCGCAGTAACTTCTCCATCCTTGCGTGGGTCCCGCCCGGCTCGACGGTCTCATCGTACACTATCTGCGCGAATTACTTGAAGAAGCCAATCTCCTTCTCTATATTGGTCGCATGGTTTTCTGGACATTGCGTCGCGCAGGAACTGCGCGAATTAAACCAGGGGTTTTCTACGTTACGCAGATTCTGCACGACCTACTCGGCCGTCTTCGGTTTCCCCTCGACGAAGACTTCATCATTCAAGTCCATCCAACCGTCCGACCGTGGCGTCGTGCGGTCCTTGTCCGACTAGGGAACTTAGGCGTATCACGTCGCGCATATTCTGCGCGACTTACTCAACTCCTTTCGACCTCTTACTACCGTCCAGGGAGCTGAAGAGTAATTCTTTGATCAGATCTCCACTTGGTGATTCTGTTGGACGCTGTACGGCCTTCAGCAGCCAAGTATGATTCGGGTTCTCCACCCGTGAGGGGAGAAGCCCAGTCAAGGTTCCTGCAAAACCGGTCAGGCGGTGGGGTTCACCTTCGTTGCTCGCGCGGGTGAAACCTCGGCGCAGCGCATTTAGTTGTTCTTTGTGGCCCAATGCTTCGTCTTTCCAGGGGGACTGGGCCCTTAACCCTCGCTTCGGCACACTTCAAGCGACCCGTGCGTCTCCCGGTACGGCACTTGTTGGTGACTCGCCTCTATATGAGCGGCTATGATCCTTTTTTAACTATCTTACTTCGTTCCGTCCGATGAGAGAGAGGCAGACCGTCAGACAACTTTGATCGCTGTTGATGCGTTCTCGAGACGATAGCTGTAAAGACTGTACTTAACTCGCGCAGTTTCTATGCGAGACGATGATTTATGTTCGATTTTTCATGCTTGATGCTTGATTCTTGATTCTTGATGCTTGATGCTTGATGCTTGATGCTTTCTTTAACTCGCGCAGATCACTGCGCCAGACGATGGTTGATTATTGATTATTGGAAAACATAAAACACGCAGCGTAGATACTACGCTTTCCGCCCCCAATTCAAGTTCCTACTACTCGGCGGAAAGCGATAAGGAATAGATACATGTTCAAGCGGGAACTGGTGGGGAACACTACGGCGGTCGATCGGTATGCGGAGGGCCAGGGTGCGAAAGGGGGGTTCGTTAAAATTGGGATCTGGTGGGGCCTTGACAATAGTAACCAATATACTATTTCGAGGATGGTTCGCAAGGTAGCGCTACACGCTTCCCTCCGGTACGTCTGGGCGAGCTACCCAGCTGGGGCGATGGCCTTCCCATTGCAACATAAATTTGAGAGATTCATCGTTCGTTTCGCGATGTTTGAGGACCTTCTTAAAATACCAGGTTGGGGCATCTGTTGTTTTCTTTTACAAGTCGCTGGCGCCGGTCTGATGATACATGTAGTTGGGCCGACTAATGGAACGTTCTAATGAGCGCGAGTCACACGATTAAGGCTGACTCGTTCAGTAGTCTCGATGCGTTGAATGACTATGGTGCTTGCGTCGTCAGCTTGAAGGACCTTGAAAGGGCCAGCCAATTTTTGCGACTGCTTAGGGCATTTCTTTTCACCGTCGTTGGTGAAAAGATAGACTGATTAGCCAACGAGGAGTTGCAGGGCACTTCGACCGCGTTTATCGAAGTCTCTCTTTTAATTAAGTTGAGCTTTTCGGAGACTGTGTGTGGCCTTGCCGATGGCGATGTCAAGGCGACGCACAAAGTTCTCCTTATTGAAGGAGCTGTTGCGTGGATTGGGGAAGTTCCGAATGGTAACTCAGGCCTTGGTCTCGAAAGCACCAAGTCGAAGGGTTTTGTCTGGGTAGTTCTGTGCACGGATTTGTTGTACGCAAAAAAGAGTACGTTCATACTTACACCAATCCGGCGGGTGGTCGACGAAATAGAAACGCAACATCACAGTGAGGGAACGGTTTAATCTTTCTGCTTGACAGTTTTTCTGAGGGTGATAAGTTTTGTTGAAGGCTTTCTTCACCTGAAGGATTGAGCGCACCCGCTGGAAGAATTCGGAAAAGACCTGCGAACCTTTTTCGGACACAAGAGTGGACGGAGGACCAAACTTGAAGACACATTCGTTCACAAACGAAGTGGCCACGTAGTACGCCTTTATGAGTTTCAACGGGATTATATGATTGAGCTTGGTTAACCGGTCCGTGATGACCAAGATGAAGCGTAACCCGGACTTAGACTTGGGCAAGGACGCAAGGTTGTTGATTTCTACTGTCTCCAGTGGCCTTTTAACCGGAAATAGACGCATTTTATTGGCTTGCTTTATCAATCGGACGCAGTTCTTAGTGCAACTATTACATTCCCTGACTGTCGCGGTTGTAGTGGCCTTCATTAGGGGCCATTACTATGGCTGCCGAAGACGCTTATGCAGCCGCGTCTGCCCGGGGTGTCAGGAGAGTTGGTGATAGTTTTTCTAACCGGAACACGCGGTGTCGAAGCGGCGCTGGGAAGACGATTAGGATCAAGTCCTTTTCGCGTGTATGAACCCGGCAGAGTATGCAGATTTCATCTTCGAGAAAGTGCGATCCATAGATTCAGACCTGCGTGGCCAGCACCGTCTGGCAGAAATCTTCGCGGCTCCTCAAGTATCTCGTTGCTTTTGAGCGGAGCCGGGATGGATTGGCCAGCCTCGTATGTCTCGACTTTTCCTTGCTCCCCGTCTCTCTCAAGTTAACCGGCTATGATTGCGTCCCGTGCTTCCGCTAAGAAGTCAGGGAAATCCTCCTCTTAATCGTCTGACTCATCTGGAAGTTGCATATAAGAAATAACCTTCAAGGTTTTCTTTGGCAGGTTTCCAGTGGTCCTCGTCACAACGAGCCGCTTTGTCGTGGGTTCCTTGGGCCCGTTTAGGTGGACTGTGGTCCTTGTTCTTGATTATTCTGGTACGGCCTGCACCGCTGGTTCGACTGCGCCAGTCGGACGCGATGTCTAAAAATTATTTGCTTTTGTGAGAGGACGATTAGGCTGCGATGCGTCCTTACTCCGCCGTCTGGTCACCAAATTTCACGAATCATTGACATGGTAGATTATTCCTGTAATTTTGATATCTCGTCGTCAACCTCGTCAGCCTCCGGATTATTTGGCTGAGGTACTAGTTAAAGGACGTATAGGACTTGATTTATTCAACCCGGATGGTATATTATCTCGTAATCGAACTACATCAGGCGCAAGTGCCACATCATCAGCCGTACGGTCGGGTAATTTAACTTCATCATCCATCTGTGCCCCGCATGGTCGGTAAGAACCTTGAAGTTACTTCCATCGAGGTACGGACGAAATTTAATATTGCCCACGCCACAGCGTAACATTCACGTTCGGTTGCTGAGAATTTACGCTGCTCCTTCTATAACGTTTTTGAAAAGTATCCAAAAGTTTTCCAATCTTTCGGACTCTTTCGTTCCTGCTGCTGAAGGAAAATGACGCCTATTTCGTATTGGGAAGCATCAAAGTCGACCATTTACAGACGATTGCGCATCTAAAGAACCAACAAAGGTGGGAAGGCAAGTACCCCTTTCAAAATTTCGAACGCCTTTTATTTCCGCATCGTGGGCTCCACCGGCTCCCTTCAATCTATACCGCCGTCCTTCTTCAGCATGTCCTACAGTGGTGATGATATCTTGGAAAACCCCTTGCCGAATCGACGATAGACGTTTGCCGCTCCTAGGAAGCTTTTCATCTGGGTTGGAATTTTAGAGAAGATTGCTTCCATAATTTACTTGATGGATTTTGCATCTTGACTGACGCTCAGAGCACCTGGGCGAATGGTATACACCAGGCACTTGACCTCCGCTTGGAAAAAGAAGCACATATTCAACTTAAACTTTATCCCGGCCTTCTGCAGTAACGCAAGAACGTGGTCTATATGAGCATTGTGTTCCTCATGGTCCTTGGAGAACACCCTTACATCTTCAATTTACACCAGAGAAATGCGCCATCTCACACCATACAAGACAATATTCAGGGCTCTTTGGACGGTACACGCGGCGTTTCTCAGATCGAAGGGCATTCGTTTGTAGCGACACTTGCCAATGTGGCTCAAGAACGTTGTCTTTTCCCGATCTTTCTCTGCGATCGGGACTTTTCAGTAGCCCCATAGCGCTTCCAAAAAAGTGAACACCTTTGCATTGTCAGTCTGTCAGTGCAGTCGTCCATTCTTTGGACAGGGTACTTAACGGGAATCTTCGCATCATTTTGGCTACGGAAGTCGATACAAAATTGTTGTGTCCATTCCGTCTTAGGGGCAAGGAGCCCAGGGCTTTCCCACTCAGTCTGGGCTAGCTCTATGACGCCGGCCGTGAGCTGATACTCTATCTTCTCACGGATGATGTCACGCTTTTCGGGCCCCTCCCGGTACGGCTGAATGCGGACTGGCATCGTGCCCAGCTTTATGTGTATTCGGTGCTCGGTTGCTTGGATCTCAACTGACCTTCCCTCCGAAATGGACTTGTAACTTTCAAGGAACTTCATCACTCGTGACCGCATCCGTTCATCCTCCAGACGACTCAGGTCAACTTGGTCCCTCTATTTGTTATTCTCATCGGTATCGCCTTTTTTATTTCTCTGCGGCGTCCCGGACCTCTTCCATGCCTTCTACTAAACGAAGGCTCAACATACTCGGTGAATGTTTGCGTGCCGCTATCTCTCGGACGCGCAGTTTTCTGCGCGTTTCCTGTGATTACCTCCGCTCATAAGGACTTTTTCACCTCGCCTATTTCCTCCGAACAGATTGAGACATCTGTGGCCTTCTTTCTAGCGGACGTTCCCGTTTGAAGTTCCCCTTCTACTATAGCCATGACCGGCCGAGTCTCATAGTCCTGCTCCGTTTAAAAATATTGAAACTTCCATTTCTGACAGCGAGGTGGGAAGTTTGTAGGCCTCGCATATTTCCCTCGCAGCGCCCCCATGCAACTGGATGAGGGCGATGGGGGACCAACTGGCGTAAGAAACAAACATTACCTTGGGGAGGGACCGATGGAACGAAGAGAATGTTTCTATCAACACCTTCAATGGTTGGTTTGAAACTACTTCATGAACTGATTTAATCTCTCGCACTCCGTACCGCTCCATCACCTCATGCTTTGGCTCAGTCACTACCAGATCTGGCATTCCCGCTGACATTAGGGCGCTTCCTTCGGATTACGGTGGTAGATTCAGCGGCTCAGCCATTAGCATGCGGGTGATTTCACGGTTCTCTTTCTCGAAAGATGCTTTTGGATATGTTACCTTGGTTGCTGACTCCTCGATACGTACCTTGTTCATATTCCACGGTTTGGCACGGTCGCCACGAATGATAATTGGCAGCTTGTATGCAGTGAAATCTACATTTCCCTTGATGAAATGGATACCATCGATTTGTCGGTTAGCGAACTGTGTCCCAAGAAGGACTCGGCATGACAGATGTTCAACAACTTGAAATTGAACGCGGTACGCAGTGTTCCCTAACCATACTCGGAGGAGCAATTAGTGGATCACCCTTAGTTCGGTACCGCTTGCGTTTCCCAGGACGGGGAGCTCCTTACTAGACGTCATGAACTGCTTCCAAATTTTGGGCAGAGCATGAATGAAATTGTACCCAGACCCGTGTCGATGACAACCGGGTTCGGGTACTGGACCTTCGCATTGACACAGACTGAATCCATGACGACGTAGTGCAGCCGGGATAATTTCAGCCAGCGACGTGTGATATCTTCTGTGGGGTCAGCCTATTCTGAACCCCTCCTCTTCTCGGATTGATCTTCATCTAGTGGCATTAACTCTTCCTCGATGCCTGTTCACAATTATTGGCGCAATTGAAAACGTCCCTGGAATATGTGCTCGTCGCGCTCCAACTTGAGGTGAAACGACGGCAGTGCTTGGCTCCTACTCTGCAAGATCGTTTGGAATCCCAGGACTCTGGAGCACCAGGATCCTATAGCGGTGTGTCAAGTGAGAGATAGGGAACTTTTCATCATATTTTACGTAGCCCGTAAAACTGGTGCAGCGGTTCGTGTACTTGTCAGCCGGCCCCGATGGGGCCCTGCACACAATATTTCCAACTCGACTTGCTTTTTCGGACACTTAAACCCGGACGAGCTCTTGATTAGCGTGCCAGAGATGTACGGCCATGTTGCATTAAAGTTGATCCCGTCGATGCGCGTGGCCAGCGAGACATGGGGGCGGTACAATTCCTTAGCCTCACCCCACACGAAGTACTTCTTGATCCTTGCGAAAACTGCTTCTGACTTGTACAGCGTTTCAAGGTTCTCCTTCATCGTCGTCAGGAACTCCAAGAGCTTTATCTGTTCTGCCCCGCTGGACTGTCCGATCTCCTACTGCAACGCACTAAGTTGCCTCTTTATCGGTAAATATTTTCGAAGTCGCGATGGTGCTCACATCCCTCAGCTGTTACAAACGAGAATTGATCACGTCCTTGAAGCACATGTAGATGATCTTGGCCGGATCGAAGAACGGGGCTTCTGGTCCTAACTATTTAGAGTCGAGCGAAGCTGCGGCAGTAGACTGCGCAACCTATGCAGATCCTGGCTCCACCATGTATGCCGCGTCCAGTCTGGACTTTTTCGGCCTGGGCGGTGCGCAATTATCAATTTCGGGGCCGATAAGTTCGGCCCTGCCTGGGGTTTGGGCGAAACGACGAAGGTCACTACAAGGATGATACTCGTCGGGGTTAGAATATGATGGTCCAGATTTTTATGAGCACCCCATCCCATACTGGTAGATTTATATACGTTTGGGGCCTCTTGGCGGCCCTTCCTCTCAAGACTATCAAGTGTTTTTTTTGTATCCACATTGGACTAGAAGCCAGAAATCTCTTTATTTTGCGCTCCCGCGGAATATTCAGCTCCCATCATTCGATTCTGGAAATCCCTGACTTTGGCACGAAGATTATCTGTCTCTTTGAGTACGTTCTCGTTGAACCGCGCTGCCTTATCTTCCTCCCTTTGCGCATGTTCGCACGCAATTCCTACCATTCCTCCCATCATAACGATGTTGTCCGTCATCTCCTTCATTTCGATTTGCATCCCACGTAGGAGGGCTACAACGCCTTCAGTGGTTTTATTACCTCTAACCAGGCCTTGTATGATTGAAGACCTGTCGCGGTCCACCTCAACCCAAGCTTCATATCCTACCGCGTTTGGTGTGGGTTTTCCTTTTGCATCGCCGCAATTGCATTACTAGGAACCTCTTCGCGGTATTTCACACTGATCACGGAGGAAAAAGAAACAACTTTAAGCCCGATGAAGACTAGGCGATGGATACCCGTTGAATCTCTGTTTTCCCAAAAAGAATGGAGCAGAATGCCAAAACTTTTTGGTCCAATGTTTCTTTCCAGTACAACACTGGTGTTGGAAGTTCCTCGCTCATCACAACGAGATCTGGGAGCCTAAAAGGAATGTAGGCTACAGTGCAACGGGTGGCACAACAGTACATCGCCGTGGAGAAACTCTATAGGGCTAACATACCATCGGGGAGTGGGAGGAGGATACAATCTCCAATATTATGGTTCTCTGCATGTAAAAGAACAGCAAAATGAAGGATTATGGCAAATAAGTTGGCTTTCCCGTTATAGCCCTTATCTACCGTCAAGATTTTATCTACTCATCCCAATTTCCCACGGCTCTGTAGTTGCCGTAGGCCCTTCTACAGGATCAGTAAATAGCGGGACGGGGAGCGAGAAGATTGATGGCATGCGCGATGGCCCGCATTCTTCCATCTTTCATCAGTTTGACGACAGTATATCTGGCTATGGACGCTCACAGGTGCCATCGTCTGTTCAGCCGGTTGGCATGAAGAAACAGAAGAGATATTTTATGGTTCGAACTATGCTTACAAGATGTCGCAGGCTGTAGCGATGGTCAGTAGGACGATCGCCAAAAGTTCGCCTGGGAAGTTGCGGGCCTCTTCCGTGTCTCAGCAGCTCAATATTTTACGCGAGATCAAGAGTTCGACGTCGGACGACGACATTCAGCAGCGCATGACAGATCTGCTGGCAGTAGGCAGGGGCGGCAGCCCTTTCTGAGACGGGCGTTGAAGATCGTGTTACGGATGTAGCCAACTATATAGATGGTTCCCCTGCTATGAGTTCAGCCGGCGGTGGCCCTGTGAATATCGAAGCATCTAGTATATGGTACCCGTCGTGCCCGAATTCCGGGCCATTCCTCTCCGTTCAAAGCGCTCCGTCCGCTACCAGAGGATTCAACAAACCCATCGTCATTTGTTTTTTCCACGTCTGTTCCCAAGGTCCTGTGATAGCGCTTACATCAACCTGATGTGGCAGTGACGCGCTCTCACTGTGAACCCTCATTCAAGAATAAGGTAAAGGCCCATTCCACGTGTCCTCATCGTAGCATTTTTTATCTCCTCGCCCTCCTCGCTGCCTACTTCACTAGAAACGAACTTGGTACCCAGAAAGCCCGTAGCAAACCCAACACAACTCCCATGTTGCTCATCAAAGAGCTCGTTTGCTCGCACAATTCGAAAGAGCATGTAATTAATGATGACGCAAACGTTGTTGATAAGCACAATCATCCCGTCGCTTTACTTATGAAGTTGTTGACGGAGGATTTTGAAACGTCCTTGAACACATCCAAAAAAAACTCTTTACGTCTTTTAGCACATCCTATTAGCGTATGTCCATCTCTGTCTCCCGCTCGACAGAGGCGTGGTTGTAAAACAGGAAATTTCCCAATGCAGGTAAGTCTTGTCTGCCAGCATATAAACCAACCCAATTAGCTGCTCCCCGTCCACCAAATACCATTCTGGTAGATCCATGCGCCGCTTTCCATTGAGGATGCTGTGCATAATCGGACAATTATTCAATGCAGTGCTTTCGTTGTTGGTTCTGCAACGTTCCACTAACCAACTCCCACTGAAATTTTGTGGTATAAAAGCGCATCGCAGCTTATTATAGCCAGTTGCTTTGCCTTTGGGGTTATTGAACTGCCCCTTCGTAGTTTTTCCAATTTGTATGCATGCAGTCTATACACCCGATACACCCAGAACATTCCAGACCTTCGTATTACTGGACAATATGCTTTCACTCTGCCATAATTGGTTCGCGACATAACAAAGATTCCCCAAACAA
>JAVCKV010062743.1:0-22273 GCA_032274145.1 Herpochondria borealis | reverse complement strand
AGAACAATAAAAAGAAAAGAAAAAAACCAGGCACGAGTGGTTTGGACAATACTAACGCACTTTGTCACAGGCTCGCCAACACTTAGAATCCCTTCCAACCTTTTCCATTTTTTAATCGTTCTCACTCTCACTATGGTCAACTCGAAAACGATGTTTCTTTCTCATGGTCGCGAGGGTTGTACTGCTACTTCCGGGCTACCACTCACCCTCAAGATATAAACATATCCCGCCAAGCCTGCTTCTTCTGCTTGTGGTCCATCATCTTTCTAAATTCCATATTGTACTCGTGTGCCATACAGTTGTTCATGGCCCGCTTCACAGAAATACCAGGAAACTTCTCCTCCATATACGCCTGCGCGTCATCACAGTCATTGTCGGCAAAGTACAATGGCGGCACATCGCGATACACCTGACACTCAATGATCAACCGGTCGAACGACACGTCTGGACAGTGCTCGATAAAGTCCTTCAGAATTGCAAAGTCGCTTCCCTGTGCATCAATCTTCAGCGTCCCAATACGACCGATCCCACGTCGCTGTACAAACGTCGACAGCAACATCGCCTGCACACGAATCGAACGCAATGGTGCGTGCATACAATTCCACAACGCCCCGCTTTCAAACTGTTTCCGTCCCACGCGACACCGTTTCCGCAGACCCGCCTCGTGGATCGTCTTGTTGTACTCCTCATTGCGACGGTGCAGACTCGAGCATCCTGGCGCCGCGTCGTTCACGTAGAACTGCGTCGGCCCGGTTCGGTCCGCAATCACAAACTTGTACCGCTCGAGACGCCCCGTCTTCAGTGGCTCATCTCCAGGGTCGAACGACACCAACAAAGACGCGTTGCTCCCCATTGCGCGGCCTAGTGTGCCGATGTCAATGTCGACCAGGTCGTTGTTTCCGAGGGCGCCCAGACGCGAGCGGCCACCGAGGTCTTTGAGGCCACGAGGCACGGCGAACTTGTAGACAACGAACAAACTCACGGAGAGCAACAGAGCGAGGAAGGCGGTGCCCGGCCCGTTACGACGTGCGAACAGATTGCGCTGGCGTTTTTCATCCTCTCCATTGTCCTTGCGGCTGTCTCCGCGCATTGTTGGTTTGTCCTTTCTTTCTTTTGTTTCTCTCTCTCCTCCTGAGGGAAGTTGGGGTTGTGGAGCAGTCGGATGCGCCATCCAGTCGAGAGTAAAGCAGCAAAGGGCAAGTTATAAACGTATGGCGAGTAGAAGCAGGTGAGAAGGATTCGATCGAGCTTGGTGTCGGTCGCTCAAAACGGCGAATGTACCTTCCGCAGTGTTTGTCGGTGTCAGTTCTGATCGACAACTAAAACGTTTACCAGGAGATCAGAGCGTAAAAAATAAGGTGGAACTTTGTGCAAACGTTGATCTGAAAGAAGGTTGGCTCCGTTACGCGCTGCTATGCTGTTTTTATTTTTATGAACGGCCGATGGGCTTTTGGTGCACTTTTTGTTAGTGCTTGAATTCTCAGTGTTTTACGCGCCCACCCGCGCGATGGGGTTTGGCTGAAAAGGCGACTATTTGGTCGTCCGAAGGTCGGGACGAAGACGTTTGTTTGTTTGCATTTCTGCCGTTGTGCCACGCCGTGAACCGCTTTTGTGGGAGGGGAGAGAGTTGCGGCAATTGAGAACTGTGTTACGCTTTCGAGGTTGGTGTACGACGCGTAGGATAAGAACATCGCCCATGCCCTACTTGATAAGACCTAAGCTGAAGCTCTCTACGACAGTAAATTAAATTTAACAAAAGATACGATTCGGCGGCTTACCAAGCGGCTTACAATAACTGGAGATCAATGATTTCGCGGGAAATGTCGCTTCTTATGATACGCTGCGGGTCATCCGAGCAGAATCCGAGCCGATGCGCTGCAGGCGTTCATTTCGGCGATGTAAAAGGGTCCGCTTGCTTCTCAATCTAAGATGAATGGCCATTGTCGCGAGGTGTCGGCCGTAAACCTTAGCGATGCCCGCTTGGGCGAGCAGTATGAGTAAGACAGGAGGTAGCGTAACCGTACATTTAACGTGGTGACCACAAAGATCGGGTGCGGGTAAGGCACAGACAAACGAACAAGTAAAATGGGAAATTGGAAAAGGGAAAATAACGAAATATCGAAATAACGCAATAACGAACTTTAGGAGAGCATTTTGTTCTTTTGACGTTTTCACAATTTTCACCTGTTTTCGGCAATAAACCGTTTTTTATTTGTCGTTCTGTAATATTTTTATTTTTCTATAAAATAAAATAAATTTTGTATTTAATTTAATCCACATACATCCAATCAGTTAATAGATGTTTATGAGGTATTACCTCAAGGACCTTCAATTTAATTGAAAGTCGAATACATCTACCAAATACAAAGAAAATATGATTTTTCGAGGGAAAGAAAAAAGTTCTCCAATTAATAATTGGACCACTATAGTGTTCTTGGTATTTGTGGTTGTTTATCGCTTTCCAGACAATGTTCTTTACTTCAATGATCTACTTTAGTCTTCCTATAACACACTTCTCACGAGTCGGTGCATAAACTTGTTATATAGTTACAAAACATGGGATTCTTTCACCACAATAATTCCAATTGTATTCTTGACTCTCATTATTTCTATTATTACTTTTGCTCTAGACACACTGCGCCCATCGGGGGTTTGCCAAAGCCTTCTTAATAGTTGGCTTATATCTTGAGCAATCATCACCACCATCGCATGCAGCAAGAACCACGGCGTAAATGCGGAACTTAGAGGACCGGCCTGCGATGCATATTTTGTAATGAATACCTGCACGAAGCTTTCTTGTTATCAATTGATGAGGTTTGTGGTTGATTGTGAAAACATGTTTTGTTATCTTGTTCTTTCCTTCATTTTGATACACTTTGAAGTAATCCTTCCCTCCTTTAACCCACGATTTTCGGCCTCGGCGAGGCGCATAAAGGTCAACTCCCGACGAGCATTTCAACCATGCATCATTATGCTCTGTACGGTCAGGGGCAGATGTAAACATTGTCAGATAGTGGTGCCCGTCTTTGTCAGATTGGAAACGCACACAACCAGCCCCTGACCCCCTCGTATCGATTCTTCTGTTCCCGTAAGGCTTCCAGGTAATGGAATCATGCCCCACGCTCCATGGACGTCCGACCTTGAACCCTCTTGCAGGGATGTACACGACGCCGTTAGATCCCTTGAACACACACGATTTTCCCCTTGCCCCCGTATTCGGCGCAGGCTTCTTTGTTTGGGCAACAGACGCTTTCTCAGGAGCCTCCACAGAGCCCCCGGATTTCCTGTAACAGTTCTTTTTGATGCTCTCCGACCTGCATATCATGTATCGAGTTTTGTTACTGTTCATCCTCATTCTTCGAGATTTCAGACAATACCTGCACGCTTCTTTTCGGCATGATTCACCCTGCTGCGACATCCAAACCCCCGCTTTACATACTCGACTGCTCTTCGCGAGCACACCGTCGCATTTCCGCCCTTCTGCGCAGCACTCCGCAGCTGCAGCCACACTCCTTTGTGTTTTCAGATTTTTGCGGATGCTTAACGGGTCACTACCTTGCGAATGCGAAACGCCGAGTACTATCAGTAACGACGAAGCAATGAAGAGTAGTTGGAGTGATCTCATGTGTGATTTTCTTCCTAAGGACTAGCGATAAAAAATGCTGAAACGAACAATTTTGATATTCGACTTGAATGATACGTTCGTCCCGAGTTCGCCACGTGCGTTGTCTTGGTTTAAAGAAAAATTAATTTTGGTCGATGAAGCTGGCAAAAAAGGTGAAGGCGACGTTACTTTCTCACCAACGTGCACTACTTATGTTTCGGCGAAGCAATTCATCAACTTCGTTTCTTTACTTCGTTATATTAAAATTCATACCGCACACCTGTTTTCCGGGGTTTTGGCCTACTTTGAAAGGCCACCTTGTTTGGCCTGGCACATACATTCACAAAAAGGGGAAATCAGTGGAACCGAAATGTACTAAAATAGGATATACAAAAATTGATTTCGTGGTACTTGAGAATGGTTGATTCAATTATATTAAATTTTGGGTAGTAAAAATGAGAGTGAAAATAAAAATAATAGTGCTTAAACAAGTCCAGTTAAAAGGTGTTGTCTAGAATTTTGAACTAAATATTGAAATCAATATAAACTTTAGTAAACGTTTAAAAGAAATTTTGTTTCACTTAAGTATATGAGTGCGAAGCATGCATATCTTTTCTATCTACTAATATATTTTGGTGAGGAAAAAGTGTAAAAATACCTCACAAATGTGAATAATGACATACAATTAATTCAAAAACGGCCAAAAAGCAAAAGAGTAAAAGTTGGATACCAGTTTGAATAAATTGAATTTCGAATGTGCATGATATTCAGTACAAAATTTAAAATTCTGAACTTTTCTGAATTTAATAAGAAAAAAGAAGATCCAACAAAGATAAAAAGAATCTGAAACTTTTAGAAAATAAATTATTATTAATGATTTTCCAATTGCTGTGCATATTTATAAGTGGCTTAGAATACGGAAAGTACTTCTTGCTTAGGTAGTGAAGACCAGATTCTTTCAGGAAAAACAAGATAAAGAAAAGTAAAGAATTCTATGTGGGGGAATCATTCCACACATGACGTCGAAGGGCAAGTCGAAGGGCAAGTCGACGGGCACGACCCGTCTATACAACGTCCGCTGCACTCGGCATCATGACGACAAGGGTAGCTACGTGGCGACAGTGCTCAATCACAGAACAAAAAAGATGGCTTGAACTGTGGGACGCTTCAAGCACCCAAAAGATAAAGACATGTAGTGCAATATTGTGCTTCGCACCCTAACGTATCGAGAAATTAAGCCAACTTAGCGTTTGAAGCACAATGTTATAGATATCCCGTACAGGTAATTCTTTACGCGTGGGAGGCTTTATGCAGGGCGGGCTGGAGCCTCTCGTTACCGAGCAATTGCAGTGTGATACTGCAGTAGTTTAGCGCATTTGCGGAAGCCGTTCGAGAGAGAGCGTCGGAGTTTTGTGTCGCACTTGTACCTTTTTTTAGCAGTTGTATCGTAGACTGGTGTTTACGCGGATGAAAACTGGGAAGTCATTGGATAGCACGGAACACGGGTGATCGCGATTCTTCCGCGCGTACGCCGACCGCTGTCCGGCACTGTACAAGCACTGCATGGCCGGCGACAGTTTCTGTGCCCCGCTCGGTGACCGAGCTACCATACAACGCTGGGCATGTAGAGCGGCATCGCCGGCGGTCTCGGACGCCTTGTTCGTCTGAACTGCCTCTCTCTTTCTCCCTCCCTTCCCTTCCCTCCTTTTACTTTTTGGACGGCCTCTCAGGTTTCCTTCAGGTGCTTGGCCCTGCTTGTTCTTCTTGTAGTTGTCGTTGTCGTTGATCTCTCATTTAAAGAAGTGTAACCTTCACAAGTTGCAAGTTGCGAATTGCACTCGGTATGCGCTGCTTATTTATGCCCCGGAACGTTACTGGACATACCGGTTGCAGCACAACCGGACGAAGTATCTCTATCCTACATCCTCGAACAAGCGTGCAACACAAAACGGAGTCGTTGAAGATGTGTGTGTGTCCGTCTGACATAGTGTGAACAACGCTCTGCCTCTCGAGCGTTCGGGAGGTATGATGTAACATCTGAACGCCGGTCTACGGTTGCTCACACGGGGCGCACTCGAGTTTGGAGCGGGCGGATCAGCGCGACAGGCTGTGACACGCGTCGGTGCGGTGAATGAAGCGTTGCTTTCCGTGGGTAAAGTGCCTGCGGGGTCATGGGCCGAGGCTAGGCGACGCAAGCTGCCGTGGAGAGCATGGCTCGCGGAGTTCGATGTCGGAGGAACATCGAATTTGTTTGCGACTGCTCTATGCATGCAAAGCGTAGATAAGAGCAGAGACACGGCGAGGGTCTCGCGTGCTGTTCGTGGAGCGTGTGCATCCACATCATCGTCGTCATCGTCTTCTTGGAGTTCATCACCCTCCGGAAGAATACGCTCGTTCGGGGCGGTCGAGGAGTTCAAGACTGACTTTGTGCGCGAGCCGACTTTTTCCGCTAGTCCATGGGTTGATCAATACGTCCGGCAACACCGCCGGTGTTGCCGCGCGGTGCACCGTTGTTCGACAGAAAGTACCGCCCGTGACAGAGCTGCCTGGAGAGATGCCTGCGGCGAAAACAGGGGCGCGGACGAGGATGAGGTAGATGATGGTGGAGTTGACGGAGACGACCCGGCTCACGGCATGGAGGATGAGGCGGTGCGGCGGGTGCGGCGGGTGTGGTGGAGGCAGTAGCAAGGAATGAGAGTATGACGCCGCAGACACCGTAGACGCACAGTGTGATGGGGGCGGGTGTCATACTGGCCGTGAAGCAAGACCTGGATGACGAAGAGCTGGCATTCAGAGAGCCCGCGGGTGGGGACGGGGAACGTGGGACAGCTGGCGCAGCGGTGGTGCGGGAGCGGGTAGACGGGCAAGGTTGAGTTCGGAGCGTCAGACGCTACAGGCGAGGTGAGCGGGTCGTGTTGTTTTTGCTACTCGCCCACCATGACGTCGTTGACCGCGTCGGTGATCATGTTGTCGCCCATGAAAGGCCGACTGGACTTCGACGAAGTTGTCGACGATCTCGGGAGCTTTAGTATGAGGCACTTTGGTTTTATTTCTTCTTTTTTATTCTCTGTCTTTCTGTCGGTCTCTTTCTCTGCATGCCAATTCATTCTTGGCGTTCTTTTTCGACGGCTTGCTTGCTTTTGCACTGCCTTCCCCTTCGTCCCCCTCTTTTTTTCCTTTTTCCTCCAGTTCCAACACCACCACCCGCGTCATCCCTGCGCCGCCCACCGCATCCACCCATGTGTGCCCGCCTGTGCCCCCTCCTCTCCTCATCTTCAACCGCGGCACACCGCACACAGGCATTGCCGACAAACAATACCGCACGGGTGTCTCCACACACGCCCGCGCATCCACCTGGGCAGCCACTGAACATAGGGCGGCCCTCGAGTTTCCTCCATCTCTGCTGCCCTCGCCATCTTCGACGCCTTCGCCATCTGCGACGCCTTCGCCACCCTCCACGGCCCCGCAGGCCTCCAGCAGTTCGCGGCTCCTTCAACGTACATGAGCGCGCCCTCCACCTCCACCACCACCTTCTTTTGGTCCGGTTGCTTAAAGTTCTCCTCCAGCTCCCGTCTCGATAGGTAGGCATCCCGCGGCCCATGCTCACCCTCGCACCACCCCTCAGCCGGCGTCTCTCGAGCCCGCTTCTGTCCGGTCACCTTCTTCGTCTGGAAAACCGTGTTTTCCTTCGCGCGACGCCAGCGCTCCATCCAGCGCCAGCGAATCACGTCGCGATGGGCCCAAAGGGTCGGTGGCAGAGAACACCTTCGCACCCGTGGGGCCACATGCCGACGGATCGCCCGCCGCTTATGTCGCGGCTTCGTCACAGAGTACCGCACCACACACGCAGAGAAAATATTTTGAAAAGTTAGTGCCCGCGGCCTTTGCCAACGGGGCCGCATGACGCATCGACGACGCACGCAAGGGAGTGTTTTTGTGGAAAAGTAATCGCTGATAAGGCGCATGAAACGCCCGCGCTCTCCTGCGCTGGCTTCCACGCGACGACGCTTAGCAGGTCGATGAGAGTCACCGGCTGCGCTCGCAATGTTTCTCGTCGCCACCATGAAGGCGAAAGAAAACATCCGCTTGATCGATTGCAACATTGTTGTCGCTGTTGTGGTGTGTTTTGTTTTCGGTTTCTTTCCTGTTTGTTTGTTTTTGGCGGTGGGGAAGGTGCAGGTCGTCGGATGGGGGAACGAGCCGATTGATCATGTTTTAAATACACCATCACGTCATGATCACGGACGTGACGACGGGCATCGGCGATTGGCGAATTGCAGTTTGTGTCAGTCCACGTGGTCGACCTGTACGACGTGTGCAACAGCGTTGATTCGAGTGAGATCACGGCCACATGTAAATGGGTTACTGTAGAGTGATAGTGTACGGTAAGTCCAAGCCGCAAGTTCAGTAGAGCAACTTGCCGGTGAGGGGCTCTTTAAATGTAACTGACAACTGAAATTCAAGTAAGCCTTAAATGACAGAGAGCCCAGTTTAAAAAATATTTTAATATTTTAAAATTAAAGAGATCAGCTGAATCAATGAATTACTACCTGTATCATGGGAGTTGTATTTATGAAATTTTGTTTCTGCTTTCTGGTTTTACGCTAAGAGCTTGCCTAGACGTACGGTCGTTCGTGGCTACATGTTGGAGGGGGTTGAGCGTTAAATTCTCGGTAAAAGCATTGGTTTTCTTTTCTAAACTTGAGCATTATTCGTTAGACCACTGCCAGGCCGCATATCCACCTATAGCAACGTAAGCAGCTACCTATCCGACTAAGTAGCCAGCTACAGGAACTGCCTACGTAGATAGCTAGCACAGGTACGCCCTCAGAGTAGTATAAGAGGACCAACGTCCGTAGTAAACGACGGGGAGAGACTCCCGACCCCGTCCTTGGTCAAGTAATCACACGTTAATAGATAATGGGAGACTACTTTTTGTGTTTTGAAAAATCATACTTTTTCTTTACGTTTGTTAAATTTACCCCGCTTTCAATTTTAAACCATATTCTACTGAATTCTTTAATGTTTAGGTGGAGTGCATTTAGTTTATCTTTTCAAGATACAACACATGATAATTTAATTATCATGTGTTGTGCCTTAAACCAATAAACTTTATTTACCTGTCATTTTCTTTTTTAGCAAAGATTTTACCACCATGTGGTTAGAAAAACCATACGGCACATTAACCCATATTCAAATACATTAAAGTATTAAAACCTGAATTACGAAAGGCAAGACATCTTCGCGAATTCATAAATTAAATAGTTCGAACGCATCTCAGAGAAAAACGATAAATAAATTGTTAAAATTTAATTTACCAAAAACTTGTCCCCTAATCTAATTATCATTTAGAGTTTAACGAAAACCTTCAAGCGTCCTCTCTAGCTAGCTAGAGCTAGCGAGGTCCTGGTCGTGAGACAACAGGAATCTGCGATTGGCAATTTTGCAGTTTTTGTCAGCTCTCCGTGATCAACGTAGCACTTCGAGTGCTAACCACAGGTGATCCGGTTGGGAGCATCGCGTCGATGTGGGGACCGCTGGCCAAGCACCTTCAAAACTTTACCAGCGGGGCCCATCAATGAGATGGTGGCAACCGATTGTTTGAAACAGTGTCGAATTTGCGCAGTGCATGCACGTACAAGCCTTCCTGACTTTCGTTTGGCTCCGGAAAAACAGGCAGCACATGGTGTGTGGTCTGGCTTGGTTTACTTCCAATAACGATCGGAGACATGCTTCATGCAGTTGTGCGTATTTTTCTGGTTATGCCGCTGCGGGAGTTTTTCCGTACGGAATTTATTGGCAAGGTGACAGTTACAAAAAGTGGAGTCTTGACGGACTGTGCATGATAAGTCCGATGTTTTCACATGCACGGACATACAAAAGCACACAGCCCGGGCCGAAGCAAGACATTCTATTATTTTCCACGACTTAAGCGGGAGGGCAGGGAAAAAAAGGGGAACGAAGAGAGAGGGAGATAGGGAGAAGGAGTTTTCAGCAGGGCAGCTGCTACGTAAAACAAGCGCGATGCCCAGGATGAAACGTCACAAGTTATTACATACAGGGGGAGACCGCGAACGAGTCAGCATTCCACAGATTACCACCGCTGCACAAGGTACCCGAGCACAGCCTGAGCACAAGTCGATAGACCTCATACCGGTAGCTGCGCCCCGCCATACAGACACGGATAGTTTCGCCAGCCTGGACGCCGAGAACAGTGAAACGATGACCATCATGATCCTTGGTCTTCATCTCGTTTGACATGCCGCCCTGCCACCCATTGTTCTGATACGCCTTGAGGTACTTCATCGGGGGGCGCGTGAAAAACGTGTCGTCGTTAATCCGCCAGAGTCGCATCGGCTTGCTCGTCGTCATCCAGTCATCGTTCCACTCCGTCACGTGCGGCGCGTACGACACTGCTGTCAGGAAGTAGTCGCCGGCCTGCGATAGCTTCACGGGGAAACACATCACACCTTTGCCGGGCTGGTCTACCCCGTGGTTCAACTCCTTCCGGTACACCAGGCCGGAGTAGCCGTCACGCTGTACCGGCGTCCACCCCGTTGCTGGCGCAACCGCGCCCAGGTCGATCACGGCCGTGTCGTTGCCCGTCCACGTGCAGGAGGCGGGCGGGCGACGCTCGGGCAGCGCGCGCGCGCCGGACAGCGCGGCAGGGTTCTCCGGGACGTCGTCGGCGGCGGCGACGACAGCGGCATCGTCGTCTTTTTCGTGTTCTTCTTCTTCTTCTTCTGGCGACATGGACGGCTCCGGCGTGTTGGTTGGCTCCGGCGTGATGGTCGGCTCTTCTGTCGGCGCGGGAGCGGGCTGCACGTCAAGTTTGCAGAGAGTGCGCACGAAGGGCGCAAGGCAGGGCGCGGCCGTGGAGCGGCCGGGGAGGTTGCACCACATACAGGCAAAGCGGTAGCACTCGCTGTTCTGTGCGGACGGGGCGAGATGGGCTTTGCAGTGGACCGAGTGGACCTCTAGGTAGTTGTTGCAGTCTTGACCCCGGGACAGACACTTTGCCGAGTGGTAGCGGCTCGCGGCGGCGGCTGGCGAGGCTAGGAGGAGGAGAAGAAGGGGGGCAGCCGCTGCGACGCGGGTGAGCAGGCGGGTGGATGCCAGCATAGTTTTTTGTTGAGTGAACGGCGCGTGCTTGTGTGTGCGTGTGTGGGAGAGTGACGGGTGAGGGACGGACGGTGAGAGTTGCGCAAGTGTGGGGGCGAAGGCGGTGAGGGTGGGGATTTATAGATAAGGTGCGGGGAAGGTTTCCGCCGCTAGGAGGGTTGCGGTTGTGGCCGGAAAGAGAAACGAGATGTGTGGTTGTTGCGTGGGAAGGACCGTAGAGATGGGTTGTGTAAAGGGGTGAAAGCGTAAAGAGTTGAGAAGAGTAAAGTAAAGAGTACGAGAGGGTGTAAAGTGGTTGGCGAGGGTGGGGTGGGCGAAGGGCGCGTGGTTGAGGAGCGACGATTGGGAGGGATGGGAGAGGGACGGGAGGTCGACGGCGGCTGAGGACGGCTGCGGAGGACGACGGCCAGAAGCAGAATTGTGCGGGAAGGGTGGCGAGCACCAAGTGCAAACAATGAAGCCGTTACGCGTATCTAATGCAAGTGTGTGGGGGGTAACGTAACCTATTGAATTTTTAACATTATTTAATCCTTTTTTTTTTCTTACGCACCCCTTACGCGTACCCCTCGTACCTTCCATGTGTTTTACGTGCCCGAAAAGGTGCAGCGAGGAAAGACGTCATCCGTTTCGGCTTACGTGACTGTTTTTTTCAAGATTATTTTCCGGTTTTAATAGTACATCCCACCTTGCTCTTCTCCCTCTTCAAGCAGAGTTCATCCGCGGTCACGTCACGCTGCATCTTGCAACAGACGTTTACTTATTTACTACACGTGTAAAGTAGTGCAGTATGTAGTCACCACACAGTAATAATACTCTCTTACTGTATTAAGCAACGCAAACCTCCGGCAACATGATTACGTAACCCCTTTTTACGGGTAGTTAGGTAGTTCACCTCACACCCACCGCCGCACCAGCATGAACTTTCTATCCCACACAACCTGCCATCACCGCTGTTTCAACACCTCCGCATCGAGCGACCGCACCGCGACCATCTGGATCACCCGCACACGCAAAGTCTCGGGCATGGCCGCGAGCAGCCACGTCGAAGCCCGCGTCCCAAACCCAGGCGTCCACCTCGCGCGCTGCCTCGCCAACGCCGTCAGACTCGACCGCACGCACTCCTGCGCCGACAGATCGGCCGGCAACTTCGACCGCTGCTGCGGCGCCACGCGCGCGCGCACGCGCACGCTCATTTCGGAGCGTGTCAACCCGGGTTCGACGACGGTTACATCGATGCCCAATGGCCGAAGCTCTGCGGCAATTGCGACGCCCAGCTCGCCGACAAACGACTTTGACGCTGCATACGTCGCGTAGAACGGCGATGCCCACCGACTGCGGCTGCCGAGGAGCAGCATTCCACCGCGTCGGCCTCCTCGCCCCCGTCCTCGACTGTGCCCCTCTTTTGCATCGTCTTCTCCCAGTTCTTGTTGTTGCCCCACTGTGGTCGCCGCCGTCGCCGTCGCCGTCGCCGTCGCCGTCGCCGTCGCCGTCGCCGTCGCCGTCGCCGTCCGCTCCATCAGCCGTCTGCCAAACGCGTGCGCGAGCACGGCCGTCGCGCTCACGTTCAGCGCGAGCAGTGGCCCGAGCGTCGGCCCAAGAGACGGGTGCAGAAACGCGCCGAGATGCTCAGCGCCCGCATTGTTCACGAGTAGCCCGACGTCAAGCCGCTTGGTGCGTGCGAGTACGCGACGACAGCCGCGATCGGTGGACAGATCTGCGCGCACGACGCGCGTCTGCACGTTGCTGTGTCTGCGTTTCAGCGTGGCTGACAGGGCTTGTAGCTCGCGGTGGCGTCGCGCTACCAGGACGACGGAGAGACCGGCGGCGGCGAGCTGTGTGGCGTACTCCGCGCCCAGTCCTGCAGAGGCTCCTGTGACAACGGCCCATGGTCCGTACTGCTCGGCAAAGTTGTCCGGAAGCGTTTTGTTGTTACTGATCATGGTGGGTGGATACCGTGAAAAAAAAGGATTGCACGCACAATGTTGGTGGTGGCCGGATTGCGGGAGGCAATATAAATAATTTAATTTAACCAGAAGAGATTGGGGAGGTTGGAGAGCCTAGGAGTTGCAGTTTCTGTTTGTTGCGGAGGTGATGGGCGTATAAGTGAGAAATAATTGAGAGGTTAAGATGCAGAGGATGAAAACTTCAAAAATAGATTAAAATAAAGCACCAAAAATCACATACTGTAATTTTAGCAGCACGGTGCCTGTCGTAGGCCCTTTGTAAGATTCGTCAGAATGGACAGTCAAGTGTATGTAAAGTAAAAAGAAAATAGTATGGCATCAACTTGGTGAAGAGCTGATAATGTTTTTCATTCTGTGTACAGATGTAGTTTACAGGTGCACGTTCCTCGTTTCAGTTTCACTCCATAAATTGGAGTGTACTTGTACTGTACGACGTTGTGTACACTTCCGACAAGTGGATTATTATTCAACGGAGTGTATCTCGCTTTGGATTCGGTAATGGGGAGAACACAATGGGGAGAACACACTGCACGCTCCTCAGTCAGCGTGTATTTCGTTGCATGAACTCCACATCAAATGATACAGACCTGTATAAGGTTAGGAAGATGGTAAAGGACGTAAGATCAGTGCTTCAAGATAAGTGCTTCAAGATAAGTGCTTCTCGTTTTGTCCGTGGGAAACGTGCTGTAAGATAGAGAGGTGCTGCGGATGCCCCCTCTGTGCGTTGCGTCGCAATAGATAATCCCCTGACCCGCGGCCGTGACTGAATCTATTGTCCTTGTTGTGTTTTGGCACTTTCGATGGTTCATCCAAGTTGGAACGATTCTGCCATCATGGTGCAGTACACTGTATCATGATGATCATGGTGATGATCACGAAAGATAAATCAAAAATCAAAAGTTCTCCTCTTTTTTTTGTTTAATTTTTTTTTTTGTACCCGCGCCGAATCCAACAAGGACGAGAAAGCACTCTTCACTGCTCCACTGCTTCACTGCTGCACTGCTTCACTGCTCCGCAGCTTCACCGCTTCACTGCCTTAAGCACAACGTTCGTGCAGTTGTACAGTCTCGACTGTGTACAGTGTGTGTGTAAATTCTAGTTACGGTACGGGAAAAAAAGAGAGTGCACCGACGAGGTTCGTAGCGTAGAGTCAAGGGGGTTGAGTTACGTCAACGCGGTGAACGAACCGGAGTGTATCTGACCGGCAGTATCCATACATGGCGTGCGCAGCGCTGCGTATTTTGACTTCGGGGGCGAATGGTGGTTGGTTGGTTGGTTTCGCGCGGTGCGTTTCGGCCAATCACAACGCGACGAAAACACAGCCTATTTCCGGGGAACGGTTGCGTGTCCGTGCTGCTGCTCCCACGGGAAGCGAAGCGGCAACGTTACCGAACAGGAGGGCCCGGGCCTGAGCGTCGCGAGTAGACGTGTGTGTTTGACGTCGTTTACAGCTTTGCCCGAAACATGACGATGAAACCATGCCCCTTCACATGGGCGACCAACACGTTAGGGCCAGCAAGACGACAATTCGCAGTATAAGAAAAAAAAAAGGAGGGGGTGGAGAGACAGAGAGAGAGAGAGAGAGAGAGAGAGAGAGAGAGAGAGACTCTCACATACACACTCACACACTCACACACTCACACACTCACTCACACACACACACACACACACACAAAAGCAAGCAAGCGATTTCACGTCGACAAATCTACATATTAACCGTACATGCTTCTCCTTTTTCTCCTTCTTCTTGTTCGTTTTCGTGCTTGTTCCTCTCACCAGGTGGGTTAGACAGACGTTGGCACTGTCGAAGGCGGGGCAGCACCCCCGACGGGCGGCGGCACCATGGTCTGCCCGATACCAGCGGTCTGCATCTGCATCTGCATAGGCGGAGGTGGCGGAACATACTGCTGCGGCAGCGGAGCGAGAACGACAGCGGGCGCAGGATCGACACTCTTCATTGTCTTGAACCCAATAGTATCAGACCCATCCTGAGAGACAACGAGATAAAGGGCAACGATAACAGCGACCTCGGCAACAATAGAGAAAAGCAGCGCAGGAATCAACAAGTTTTGCACTGCGGTATTAAAGCTTCCCGTGCTATAGTAACTGCGCGGCGACGCGACGATCGCCATTCCACACGTGTTCAGTAGCGCCGTGAACGCCGCCAGACCAGCCTCTGCCATCTGCGGCAGCTTCTCTAGGCTGGTGAGCACGGTGAGTGTTGTCGAACACACAAATGTTAGCACGCCCATCGCTATCATGGCGCTCAGACGACTCGGACAGTCCGCCACGAATAGACCGCAGAACTCGCCGCCGTTGCCCATGTAGGCTAGAGAGAAGATGGCGCATACGAGGTAGGCCGCGGCGCGTTGTCGTGTTCCAGAGGGTGCCATTTTGTTTGTTTGCTGAGTATTGAGTTGTGGGTGGGTGGGTGTGAGTCTGCGCTTCGGGCTGGGAGAAGAAGATGAAGACGGGGGGGGGGGATGCGGGGATGCGGTAGAGTGGATGGGTTGGGAACTGGTGTGTGTGCGGGCAGGTCTGGCGAAGTCGAAGGGAAACGGTGTTGGGTAAAAACTGTAGGCCGTCGAGGTGAGAAAATGAGTGCGCGTGGGGGGATTTAAATAATGGTTGATCGGGAGCAGAAAAAGAACAATCAAAAACAAAAATCCAGACAATTTTAATGGAAAAAAACAACAGAGAGAGAAAAACAAAGCACCCGCATCGGTCGATGGACTCGACATGTGTTTTTTTAGTGTAGTAGTGTATGCGTGCAATGCGTGGCAAGTTTTAAATAAAATTCAACGATTAATATTTGAAAAAAGATTTTATTCGCTCTTTAATGTCAAGAATGTGCTCCAATTCAAGTGTAGGCTGGCTTTCTCGACATGTTCTTATAGCCTGGCCGCTCATTACCGTAGAAAAAAATGGATTTAAAGGATATGAGACAGTAAAAACAGCCACACTGACTCCCTTCAGTGGGCATACAGTATGAACAGTGTTCGTTTTTGAACAATGTCTGCTCCTGTGCTGCACTGTACTGTTCGGTACATTGCAACAGCACAGTACTGTACTTTTTTTGAAGTCCTTACCACGCTGGTTACGGAGGGGAGGGTAAGTCATCAAAGAGAGCCCCCCCCCTTGTAAGTGTGCCTTTGTTTTGTTTTGGCTTACTCGGCGTTGGCGCTCGTGAATCGCCCTCCCCGTCACTGCTTGTGCCTTCTGACAAGGGTTTTTCCCTGGAGCACCTCTCGAAAGTGCGGTGTTCGGGCTACAGGCTGCGTCCAACCGTACCCTTTGCTAGACAATTGAAACATCTCCACTCTGCCCAGTTTTTCTTTGCTTTCGCGGTACGGTTCCAGCATCATGATGATCATGGCACGCTGTGATCAGCGGATCATTGTTGGCGAAGGAGTAGGGGACAACCTGTCCGCAACCCTTTCCCCAACAATCTGATAACTGCAGCGCTGAAAGTGGGACCGGACACTTGCACTCGACTCGTCACACAGTAGGATTCCATCGTAGTTTAGGGCGGTTTACTCCAACCCGCGCCCGATCGCAAATCTGAGAAAGAAGATATGAGACGTGAAGCATGGGCAGGGCACGGCAAGTGCACGCCTTCCCCAGCAGCCCGGGTGCACAGCGTGAATACCATTGACGGTAAGGTGCAGTGCGATTTGCGGCAGGCATCCATGGTGTTGGCGTTGGGGGTTAGTTTTTTTTTTAATAAAAAGTTTACTAATTTGTTTCTTTCGTATTTTTGTCCAAGGTGAAGAGGAAGTTGTGCTCCGCCGAGATTTACTGCGACGAGAGCTGTAAATCAGGACGGAGGTAATTAATTTAATTAATTTAATTAATATAATTAATTTTATTTAAAAGTTAAATCACTCCATCCTTCAACGATCCAGTGATCCTTCAACGTTTCAATTCTGCTTCAACTTCATTGTTGCTCTCTCATGCTATCTCATGCTCATCAACCACTTGTACAGTAACTTACTGTATATACCTTTTCTTTTTTACTGTACTATGCACTACTGTACAGCACAGCCGCTATATCATCCACTTTGCAGCATCCGTAACACGCCCTGCTTCTCAGCCAATCGCCTCGTACAAACACAGCTATGTGCCCTGCGATTGGACAGCTTGTTGGCGGGAGTTGTGCATTTTGAATTTCAAATAAAACCACTTCACCATGGCCCGATCATCGCCTCCTCCGCCTGGCCCGCTTCATCCGCCCATCCGCCCATCCGCCCACCCGCCCCTCCCGCCCCCCGTCTCTCTCACATCTCGTCCTCGACAGCACCTCCACCCTATTGCTTCCGCCATCCCGCTTTCCTCGGTCCCATCGCCGTTGCTCGACACAAATCGAGTCGGTCGCACCCACAGATACGCCTCTGAGCCACTCTAAACAAAACGAAAGAAAGAACGAAAGAAAGAGAAAGAAACGCACAACCGAAAGAAACACAACAATTCCCGCCGCTCACATCTCGTCGTTGGTCTTCGCGGACGAGACGAAAAGAACATGAAAACAAACAAAAGCACACGACCACCACCACAACAACAACAAAAATGTCCTAACAGAAACCTCTACCGTCGCGCCTGAACCGTGTGCGTCAGCGCACACGTCTCAGCACGCACTGCCTTCGGCCCGCCCATTGTTTGTCCCCGCCATCCGATGGTCGAGCCGGTCCCACTCCCCGATTTTCAATCGCCCCCCGTTCTCAACCATGTCGTTGAAACTGCCGGAAAGATTGGCCCGTTCACTTCACACACTGCCCCGACTCTCTACCCTGCCCTCACACACATCGTCACCCCGCCCCCTCCGCCACACCCCGGAGCCTGCTTCGCCTTCTAGCGCCCTTGTTCTTGGGGTTTGGTCTTCCTCCTTGCTCCTGCTTTTGCCCATATTCATGTTATTGGCCTTGACCTTGGCCTTGGCCTTGGCCTTGGCCCTGCCTCCTCACTTGTTACACTCACTCCTCTTCCTCGTTCCAGCCCCTTCATGGCCCCCCTACACCCCGCATTCTCATCCATCCTACTTCCACTCACATCCACTTCCTTGGACCCTCCCTTGCCTGCTTTCGTCCCACTGCTTCAAAACCTTCTCGTGGACACCCGTCTCTCCACTACGCCTTTGTCTTCCATCCGCTATCGTCGCCGCTTAGAGCGCGAGGCCGTCTGTTCTACTTTCCCATTTCTTTCTTTCTTTCATCCTTCGCTTCCTTCCTTTTTTTACGTTTCTGTTTGTTTGTTTGTTTTTTGTTTTTTTCGTGAGACGCGCATTGCTCCGATAGCGACAACGGTTTCCACGAACCGCCCCGCCACCACCATTTCGTCGAGCTACATCGGCCAGCATCCTCCCCCACCTGCTCGACCGCCTTCCCACGGACGCGCCGCGCCGCAATGCGCCATGCGCCGTCAAACGGCTCTGCGGCACTTGCCCTGCTTCTCGTTCTGCTTAGCCACCGCACGACCGCACAAACAGCCTCCCAGCTCCCGTTCCCGGAACCGACGAACCCCTCCCTGAAAAACGAACTCTTCCCAACACTGTCAATCTCGACGACACCCTCAACCTCGGCCCCGCCCTCCCCCGCGCCCCTCCCCGTCTTCGACCATCTCTCGCACGCCGTGCCGGGACCGAACACGACAGTGCGCGACGATGACGGCGACGGCTTCCACGCCGTCACGCTGAACGGCGAGCTCTCCCACACGCACTACTTCCGTCCGGGGCCGCCCGCGGAGATTGGTCGACTCGTGTCGTTCGAATGGACGGATGAGGCGCTTGGCGCGGTCATCGGCACCGAGATGAAGGTCACATATAACTTCCCGGTCGGCACGACCCTCGTCAAACTCACAGTCGTCGACAATAGCGGCGACGTCGCATCCGATGTCGTCTCGGTCACCGTACTCCCGTCCGGCAATCAGGGCGTCTATCTCTATCTTTACGAACTCACCGGGGAGGGTGTCGCAGAGAACACGATCCCGAAGATGCCGCGTCCAATGTTCGGCGCGACGGTCGAAGACATAAAGTTTACGAAACTGTCGCAGTTTCCAACCGTCCCGTTTTTGTCGCGCGGTCCGTTTGGCGCTCGCGTTTTTGGCGACTATCTCGCCGTGTTGGATGATGAGTATACTTTCTTTGTTGCACATGGCGGCATGGCTACCGAGCTTAAGGTCAATGGCGAGTCTGTGTTGCTGAAAAGCACGACGGGGACGTCGGAGGTGTTCTCCGTTGCGAAAAAGATCAAGCTGAAGAAGGGACGTCACTCGCTCGACCTCGCGTATTATACTCCGGATCCGGCTAAGGCGCAGCTCGTGCTTGGTGTCTCGCTCGGCGGCGCCCCGCAACCAGTGCCGGATTCTCTGTTGAGTCATGACACTTCTGTCATCGTGCCGACGTTGCACTCTATTTCTCCGGACAAGTCAACACTGGGTGGCGGCGGGCATATGAAGCTGCGAGGCGCCGGGTTCACGGACGGGTCTTCTGTGCGTATTGGGCCGTACAAAGTGGATCATGCGTATGTGAAGAATGACGGCGAGATTGATATCAAGGTGCCAAAGGCGGCAGCACCGGGCGATGTGCTGGTTGAGGTGGCGACATCGCGCGGCGAGAGTAATCCCGTGCACTTCTCTTACACTCCGGAGGCGATGATGCCCATCAAGTTTAAGGAGGAGTTTCTCAAGTACCCGAACGGCACAGTGTACCCATCGGTTCAGTTTGCGTCCGTCGCGATCGGTCCGGATTTTCGCTACTACTTTGGCTCCCTCGACACACACATGTACGTGCTAAGTGTGTCGCACACAGAACTGATTGTGACGGACACTTGCAAATCAACCTCCGCCGGAGCTTCTCGGTCCATTACGGGTGTGTCGTTCGACCCCGGGTACACTGGCGTGCGCGCGTACATTTCGACAAACATTTTCTATTGGAAGAACTGGAACATTCTTTCGGACAAGGATGGGTGGCACAATGGAAAGATTGAGTCATACATCCCAGGCGAGGACCCGAGCGATCCGACGGTCTGCATGGTGCGGGAGAAAACGGTCGTTTCTGGACTTCCTGTGTCAAACCATGACCACGGCGCGAACACCATGGTGTGGGATAACGACGGAAACCTGTATGTGCAGGTGGGAGGATTCACTAACGCAGGCGTGTCCGAGCCGGACGATCTCGTCGGCGGGGTTCCCGAGTCCGTGTTGAGCGCGGCGAGTGTGGTAGTCCACTTGCGAGAACCCGGGTTTGACGGAGCGATCAAGTATTCACGGTACGACGACCCAGCGCTGGCGGAGAAGACAACGCCCGACAAGTACGTCGAAGGCTTTGCGTTTGGCTTCCGCAACTCGTACGGTTCAGTCTTCCACACGAATGGAAATATATATGCGACGGACAACGGCCCTAACAAGGGTTACGGGCCGCGATCAGTGACGTGCACGACGGACGGCGACGATCCTTGGCACCCAGACTCGCTTGTGCTCGTGCACAAAGACGGCTACTTTGGATTCCCGAACCGCGCTCGCGGAAAGGCAGGAGATTCGCGACAATGCGTCTATTATGCACCGACGGAGACAAGCAGGAACGCGTTCACGGCAGCTCTGACAACGTTCGAGGCATCTACAAACGGGCTGGTTGAGTACACGGCCAACTGCTTCGAAGGCCAAATGCGTGGGGACCTCCTAGTCTCCAAGTACGCGGTTGCCGGAAGTGGCAAACTGTACCGGGTATCGCTGGACGCGACGGGCAAGGGGCTCGATGGGGAGAAGAGCGAGCTTGCGGAATTCTCAGGCCTGAGCATCACGATGAATCCGTATGGAAGCCTGGTCATGCCACGGGTTCAGCAGCCGAACATCGCCGTGCTTGTGCCGGACGAGGAGGAATATAAGGGAAGCGACCCACGGGTGATCAGTGTGATGCCGAACCGCGGACTCATGGCTGGCGGCAACGTGGTATCCGTGACGGGCGAGAAGTTTGTCGCGGGCGCGACCGTCCTGTTCGGCACGAAGCCGTGCAAGATCCAGAAACGCAGCAAGACCGACGACTGGATCTTGTGCAAGGTCCCGCCGGGCATCGGGTCGGTCACGGTGATCGTGATGACGCCGAAGGGAATGACGACAGCGATCAGAGAAGACTACCACTACCTTAACTATTAGGACGTAGCGATGGCGAGTCAGGACAAGCTTACTGCACTACATCTCTTAAACCAGCACTAACTCGCAGAACACCTCACGCTCCTTACCCATGTCCTTCTCCTTCACATGACGAGCCTGTCCTGTACCATATCGCCCGGACGATGGGGTCGAGGTACTTCCTGCTCCGCCGTAAATTTGTACGCAGACTCCGTCCCGTGCTTGACCTGTTTCCGCCCTGTGCGCGGGTGCGGCCGGTGGCACACAAACTGGCCGTCAACATCTGGCTTGTGTCTGCAGCCAAATGCAGCCGGGGCGCCGCTGACATGTTCAAACCAGCCAGTCCCGCACCCCATGGGACCGTGCTCAACGTCGGGGAACTCGGCACATGGGTCTGGCACAGAGGAATTCCAGTGCCGCGCATCAGGCTGCAGCTCCGCATACTTCTGTAACAAGACGGTGAGATAGTCGAGCACGGCACCGTCGGACAGAAACTCGTCCGCGAACTCGGTCGACGTCTTTGCGACGTCGCGTGCCGCCGAGTCATGTCCACGTGCCCAGCGCACGAGCTCTACGAGGTCGCGGAACCAACGATCGACGGGCACGAAGTGCAGCCATGGCACAAGCAACGGCTCATACCATTGGAAGACCGCCGAGCGCTGGAAGAACGGGAGTGAGCCCGAGCGCAGCATCCAGCGCTTGCGCGAGCTTCCGAGCCCGCCGTCCACGTCGAGGATATAGCGGTAGCCAAGCTGCTCCGCAAGCGAGAGAGGCTGCTTTGTCGAGACGTTTGCGTCGCGTTCGACGTCCTCTGGCGTCGTGCCATGCGTCAGCTTGATCCACTTAGTCACCCCAATGTCCAGCAGATCCGGGCGCGAGGCTGCGACGACAGCAGCGCGGACGCGCGGGTTGAGTCGCCAGTTGCCGAACCGCATGTGCTGTACACAGCTCGCGACGCCGCGGAAGACAAGTCGCGGCTCGCGATCCGGCCAGGAGGGCGCGACAAAGCCGTGCGGGAGGGTGTAGCCCGCGCCAGTGACTTTGGAGCCGTGTTCGACTGGGTCCGGGACGGGGATATCGATAAAATGGGTGGCCGAGCGGAACGAGAAGATGGGTAAAGCGCCCCACTCCTGTGACATGGAGTCGAGCGTTGCGTGCGGACCGTCCGCTGTGTTGAGATAGAACTCGGCGTGCAGGATGCGAAGTTGCGGATGCCGCTTGAGCATCCGGGTGAGCAGGTCGAGGAAGAAGACGAGACGTGGTACGCGATACGTCTTCTCCCAATGCTTGAGCACGCGGTAGAGCACGCGTCCGTCGCCGGATAGACGGATGCGGGCCGTCGTCGTGCGGAGCGGCCCCTCCATCGAGTCGATGAGCGCCGCGGAGACCGGGGCGCGCGTGGAGATGTCGGACGTGGCCGGGGACCACGGCGCGAGGTAGTGGTCCACCAGCGCGGACAGGG
>JAVCKV010062633.1:0-22274 GCA_032274145.1 Herpochondria borealis | reverse complement strand
GCCCCTTTTGTTTTTCGCCCCAAATATACCAAAACTGACCAAAACAAAAAACTACTCTCAGCCAACGAGCGCACGCGCGTCGCAGCCCTACTGCTGTACCCGTCGGGTAGCATTGGCACTCGGCAACTCGTGAGAGTCAAGTCCGCGTCACTGAGACCATCCTTTACTTCTGTCCCGGCAGTTTACAATGACTCTCGACCTATCGCGTCAACGCCGCCGTCGTCGTCTCCCTTCAAGTCTCCCTGCCTGACCTTCGGGATAAGGTCCATGTCCACACGAGGTCTTCCGTACCTTGGCTCTCTACATAGCGGTAACCTCTTTAGTAGCCGAAGAACAGCTGTACAGGTACTGTAAACGCTAGCAATGAGTGAAGATGAGATAAGACAGGACAAGATATTTCCGCGACCTCTCGCATCCTTTTTCGGGTGCATCGATTTCGGCGCACGACCGCGCCGTTTCATCGCTCTGTACTACTTCCGCAAACCCTGCCTCTCCGCTTTCTCGAGCCATCCCGCCCCCAAAAAGACGACTTCACCAACATAGACCCCCCCCCCCCCCCCATCCACCCCCGCTCAAATTACAAACATCTTTGCAACCCAACCAATCCACACTCTGTCGACAAACAGGCCATGTTTTTGCTTATTTAAAAAGCATATCATTCCCCAGCTTTTCTTCCCCTCGTGTGGGACCAACGTGTTCGCGCCGAACAACAAACGCCGATCCCCATCGTCAATGAGAAACCCATTATCCCGAAATTCGAAAATCTCGAAACGGTACCAACATGGCTCGTGCGTACCACCCAATATCCGAAACCCTCCTTCGCCGCGTATTCTGCAACGACGATCGCTACCCTAACCGTTTACCGGTAGCCTCGCCAGCGTCCGTCTCTTCGAAAATGCAGTCGCGCTCAGCGCCAACGCTGACTGTGTTAAAAACATTATCTTAATTTCATAGAAATTAGCTTAGTACTTTTTTTTCAAGACAAAGTACAAACAAAACGAAAACAAGAAAACGCATGTGTGCGCACTATTGGTGAAAAGAATTGTTCACCCCGTGGGAACCCCCTCCCCCGTGTCATAAATCACAATCAACAACGCCCCGCCACGAAATCTTCTCGCGATCTCGTCGTCGGAGGGAATGCCGTCGCCATGCATAGAAATATCATCATGATTTTTTTTTCTCGGTGCACACCGTCGCGCGAATCATCGATCTTGGAATCCCACGAGCGATTTTTTCAAAAACAAAGAAAGAAAGAAAGAAAGAAAGAAAGAAAGAAAGAAAGGAGAAGAAACAAACGAACGATATTGGCAAATTTACCGAACTGTACACGTACGTGTACTGTAAAGGGTTAAGAAGCAACCCATCGAGGTCATCTCGATATGATACTCGTCTCTTCCCATCCTGTCCTGCGTTGTCATCGCGGTGCCCCTGTCCAATCGAATCGTGTGCATGCACGACGGCATCGTCACAAACATTTTCAAAATTTCAACATCGCAACTCTCTTTTCTCTCTTTTATCTCAAAAAAACCCGCTCCAACATTTATTTTAATTATCCTTTTAATGTAATGAAATTGAATTTCCAAAATTTATCCCGCATTGCTTTTTACAATTGAAATTGAAATTAAACAATGAACATTTTGAAGTTTCACGCACACCCCCACTCAAAAAACAAAACTCGATTCTGATTTCATCCTCTTTCCACGCGTGCCTATCATACACTGGGGCAGTAACCCTCCCTTTTTTTAAGTGGCGCAATCGGAATCTTCCAATACTTCGGTAAAAAAGAAAACTGCGTCTAAAACCACGCGACATTTGCACCCCCCCCTCCCCTCCAAAAAAACGGGCCAAGTGGCTTCTCTCGCGCCCGTTCAATGTCTGTGGGGAAGGTCACCTTTCTCCGATTGGTTCGGTACACTTGTACAAATGAAATCTCACCTAATCTCGATCTGCTCGTGAAAAAATCTCGAATAAACCCCTTTTTGTATTGCACAACAATTGACGAACGATAACGAAGTACGAAAGGCACAACATGTTACATACTATACTGTACAAGGGAATAAAATGATTTGATGCATTTTTCAAGTTTTGTTTGAACTACAAATCCCTCTTTTACACAAAATTAAAGTATTAAATTAAATAAAGAAATAATTTAACTGCAAGAAACTTTTAATTGGAATCCTTCAACATTTCTCCTTCTATGGCATGAACGACTGGGCGCACAGGGGCAAGTCGACACGAGCCCGGCTTGTGCCGGCGGACACAGGGTGAGGGAGCCATGTTTGTTTGTTTGTCTGTTTGTTTGTTTGGCGGCGCAGTGTGCGGTGGTTGTGGAGTGGAGGGTGGAGGGCGCAGTACTTTTTCATGCCGTAACCCCCGGCCGCTCCCGGGTGCAGATCTGCCGCACCTCCCCCGCTCGTATCTATCCGGCCCGAGGTAAAAAGTTGATCAATCTCAATAAGTTAAATTATAAAAGTACTTTCTGCTAAGAGCATGTCTATCCGTGCTCACGAAAACTGAGCGAAAAATAGTAAACATGAGCAGCGGGTACTCTTTTCGAGTCGCTGCAGGCCTACCGGCGGCGATCAATTCTGTTGGTGCACTAAAACTACAGTGTAATGATGATGACGAAGTATGTACCACCTTAAGCCAATCAGCGGATGGAGGGTATACAGCGTCGTAGCGGACAGTGCAGTGCAAAGCGCATGTAGGTTGCGCTCGGTGATGGCTACACCAAACCGTGTAATTAGTGTCAGTGGCTATTTAGTATCACTACGCATTCAGTATCAGTGATACTAAGTCGAAGGTCTACGCTATCCTTGTAGCCGCCTTTAGTGTCAGTAAGAGGCCTGGTCAGAAATTCAAAAGCTTGAATCTGTAGAGCAAACTTTTAATTTGGATATTCGGGAGTACAGGTGTACTCGCCCATAACGAGTCGACCGCTCACTAAAACAACAATATTCTAACTTCGGCTGGTCTCCTGCCAACAACTCCTTGCGTGCAACATCTAAGCACGAACCCATACCGATCTCCATCACCGATCGTGCGAGCGAACCGTCGCAAAAACGCAGCCCGAACAACTACGCAGCAACAAAACCCCGAAGCAGACACGCCCGCAGCTGAAGGAACTGAAGCCACTCTCTCCATGCCACCTGTGCCCCACTCTCAAGAACATAATGATGCAACGAGCGCAATGCCGTCTTTCACAAGCAATCGAGCCTCAAATATTGTTCATCGTGCCCAACAAAAATACTAACAAAAGCACAGACGTACCATATTGCGCGCTGGATGGTTGAAAGTCATAGAGAATCAGTTGAAAAAGACCATTTAAACCAGTCAAAGAGTCCCCTCAGTTTTTTCGTGGGACTCAAAATTCTAATATTGCACGGGCGTTACGATACTGGCTAAAGAGGCAGAGTATTTTGGAAAACTAAAACACGAATGGAAAAGTCAACAATGACCTCAAAATGAGTCGTACAAACCGCACAGGTACAAGAAGTCGAATTTATAAGACCGCGCTAGGTCGGGGTCGCAAAAGAGCGAAGTGGGTCACGAATGTGTATGAAGACTTAATCTCTGAATTTCAGAGGCTTTGTAAGTGTGGTGTGAAGTACCCAACTTGTTCTTTTACTGGCGCGGCGACTGATAAGTCAGTAGATATCTACTGAATATGGCCTAACCACTAGATACCCAAAATCTGGTCGGCCCGTGTTGGACCATGTAAAAAAGAAGTGGGTGCAACGCTTTTTGATCTACCATGGAATTTTTCTCGATTTTAAACGGGAAAACTATTAAAGTACACAGAAAAATAAGAGTAAATAGAGAGGGAGGTCGCCTATCATTTGGGGGAGCTCAAAAGGGGATTTTGGAACGGAATTCTTGAGGAGGACTGTTTGTTTAAAGCAGATCAAACACATTTCGTTGTTGATCTTAATGATGAGAGAACGTTGGCTATGAAGGGCGATACGGACATTAAGTTTTCTGATGTAGAAAGTAGAAATAATGGCATGAAAATGATGGTAATGCTAGGAGGCAGTTCAAAGGCACGTTTGGAAATACCTTTTATTATATTCGAAATAAAAAATGCTCATATCCGATACAGGGAGTACCTGATACAGTTACCGGATTTTTCTACAGAAGTGGGCCTAAGGGATGGATGGATGTCAGGGTGTTTTCAGAGTGGCTCGGTCAACGACGTGTGTTGCAACCCATCCCTGGAAAGAAAGAGAGGGTTTTATATGTTGACAATGCTTCCAGCCTTAAAAAGACCCAGAAGTAATCAACAAGCTGAAAAAGAGCCGGACAAAGTCTTTCTTTCTTCCAAGAAAGCTCACAGACCTCTGTCAGCCAGCGGACTCGTTTATAATTTGGAAGATCAAGTCCGTTTGGCGGAGGATTTGGGAGGATAAACGGCTAGAAATGATATAGAAAACAGGGTGTGTGTATTGGAAATATGGTTCTGGGAAGCTCACAAACCCTGGAAAGTCATTTTATCTGAGTCTAGCTGCTACAGTGGTTAGAGAGGTGAGCAATGCTCGTGACGATGAGGGGGTACCGGATTGACGAAAGGCGATGATCGATTGTGGGATGTCACTGAATCTGAATAGCCGGTGGGAAGTGCGGCAGCTTTTCCCGCATCTCGCCAAACTAGTGGAGAGGTGCGCTGACAACTTCAACGGAAAGACAGTGTCTGATAGTTTGAAGCTTGATGGTGACCTCACAGAGAGTGAGGATGATGAAAAGGCCGAATAAAAACGTACAGAAATGGCAGATATTCTCATATTATTTTTTTCTGTATCAATTAGTATCAGTGATACTAAATTGATTTTTGACCTAATTATTTTCAGTGCTCATTTAGAGTCAGTGGCAATAATTTGAAGATTCGGCTCGCAAAAGGCGCACCTTTTTTAAATCTCACTGGCACTAATTACACGGTTTGGTGTAGTAGGGATGATGGAAGAAATCAGAAGCTCTATTACCGTCCGACCCAGGCAACCATGGGAAACAACAGTGGTGAATACGAAGCCTGGTGGATGATGATGAAGAACTGTTTTGAAGCGCTGTAGAAAAAAATGCTGCATAGATTACGCATCGTATCCACTGCAGCTGCCACCGAGAATATAAACATCTCTCTCGCTCAGCATGGAAGTGCAGACGCGTGGAAAGGGCGTGAGGGGCTCAAAAACCATCAACCACAGGCCATCTGCTTTGATGGAAGAATATCTAGGTAAGAATCCCATCGACCCATTTCGCGTGTTTTGATGTAGGTTCCGCGCCCCGCGAGCCATCTTCCATGAAAAATCGAAAGCTTCCGTGAATTAAACTTCCCCATTTGATAAAATCGCACTGATTCTGCGAAATGTGAACAATTTCAACGGAAATTAAGGCTTTGGAATTGTTACGCTAATTGGTTACAGTGCAGGCGGTAAAAGACGTCGATAAAATCAACCAAATGAGAGCTGAAAATATCCTGCAGTATATCTTGCATTTCTACCGTGAAGTGATAATTATGTTTGGAGATAAATATATCAACCGCAGACGGAGTACTAGCGAGTTTGAAGGGATTTACAGGGCGTACAGGACCGCCGGGTTCCCCAGGCTGCTTTGAATCCGTGAACTGCTGAAGCAATAAATGGATTAATTGTCCTATTAAAATGAAAGGCGAGTATCAAAACACGAAATAATCCAAGTTGGCGGTTATAATAGGGGAGGAGTGGTGAGATCATCCACTCTACATTTGGCACTAGTTATCTGGAAGGGCTGGCTCAACTAAAGATACTAAACTGGTAGCGTTCTCCCCACTTTTAGAGGAAATAATGGGCGGTACATACCCCTTCGAGCTATGTACGCCGAATAAGATCATATAGAAAGGGGTGGAGCGACGAATTGCGTACTTGATCGCCGATGGAATTTACCCCCCGTGGCCTATTTTTGCACTACCGATGAATGCGAGCGATAATTGTTGCGAAGAGACGTACTTAAAGTGAAAATATGGGAAGAGGAAGGAATAAGAGCGAGCGTTTGAGGGTTACATTTGGCAGTTTGAGGCAAGAAGACCATAGTTGGTTCAAGGGGGACATCATATACTCAAGAAAGGCTTGCTTCAATCTGAAAAATCTTATGATCCACATGAATTAGGCTGGTTGTTTCAGTGAGGATTTGGAGGCGGAGGACGGTGGGATAGATATCATAAGAGAGATGTATGAGTTGTAGGTGGCGGCTGCAACTCAGAGGACCGTGGAGAAAAGAGAAACGGATGACAAGCGTCAAGAAGAGTCTGAGTTTTCGAATGGGGAGTGCATAGAGAACATGCAGTCTAAAGATTCGACGATGGAATCCTACGAGCTACAAAAGGCCCTGAAGGACTAAATCATGGAGAAGTTTAGACATGAGGCAAGCAATTCCGGTTCATAGGCTCTTGTTGTAATAACTGTTAAAAAGGGACAGTCTCATGCTTTTCGTGAGGCTACTATCCCCACCCTCCTCCTAGCCCCTCCCTCTGCGCGTGCCTTGCGATCCAGAATGGTTCGCAATGAATTTTCTGTGCTGCGCTTGAAGACGCCGCCGCGCGTGCCAACATTGCGCTGCTACTAGCGCATTAATAGCACCAGCCGGGCCCTCCATGTTGCGAAATCAAACAACCTCTTCCCAAACCGCACCGCCTGCCTGAACAATCTCCGCGCCGTCGGACATCAGCTGCGGCTGTGAGCCTTGAGCTGCGGCTGCGCGCGTCTGACACACCACATCATGCACCTAACAGAAGTAGTGCCGCGGTAGTGCGCCTTGCATGGAGATTATAGACATACACAGAGTAGTGCGCCTTGACCCGGACAGAAGAATGAGGCACTGCTCCAGCTGCTCGCGGGCGTCCATCTTCCTAACTACCTTTTGTCCCACCCACCTACCCTGTCCATGTATCCGCTCAAAGCGCACCAGTCTTCATCGCGGTCGTCCAACTACCCCATCTACTGGAAACCCCTCTCCATCTGTTTTATTCTTATCCCAGCCTCCCTCTAACCCGCTAAGGCATTCCAGGACCTCCCCGTTTCCTTCCACCCGCAACAATACCAAACTGCAACCATTCATGGCTCGCCCAAGGCAGAGAAATAAAATTATGCATAATGCGCATCATGGGTCCCGGCTTTGATTTCATACGCCGGGTCTGGCTTCCCGCTCACCCATAGTCGCGGCCCAAGTGCGAAAGAGACGACGGGAGCGGATGGTGAAAATTCCCGGCGCAGACGCGGGGTGTGTGGAGGAGGTGAACGGCGAGGAAAAGGATGGATTAAGGACAGTGGAATGGGGACCGACTGTGGGAGACTTGAGGGTTTTAATATTTCGCAGCCATTTGAACTACTCAATAGAAAAGTGCGAAGCGTCGTGAGGAAACCAAATACCTGCGAGATATATGTATCTGATATGAAATTAGCCAGGCAAAGAACCACACATGTACATCGTACAGTGCCTCAAATAGTACAAAACGTCCTGATGACCCGACTCCCTTCCGTATATGTATATGCTAATTAAATTCTGCGAGGCCATCACACACGTTTGTGATGTGAAGGAATGTGGTGCGGCGTGGTAGCTCAATCTCGTCGCGCGTACACAGGGGGAATTTAGTGGTAGAGCTGAGAGCGGGGGAGCAGGCTGTGCAAACGGGGACGACTGAAAAATGTGGCCGAACGCGATATATTCGTGCTGCGTTGTGAGCGTCCGACTCGGAGGCACAACCAACCACCCCAAAAAGGAGAAGAAAAGGGAGGAAAGGAAGGGGAAAAAGGAGAAGAAATACGGGAAAAGGCATTACTTGGGAGTTAGACTTCTCTAACTCCATTCATGTCAGGTTCTACCATCTCCGGCGCCACCCAGGCCGCTTAAGTAGCGGCTGGGGCCGCGCTAAAGGCGGAGCTCGTGGCCAAAAACGGCGCAAGGGGCAAAACCCTCTAAAACTAAACGCACAGAGACATTACAGTAGCTAACTTGACACTAGATGCCTTAAATAGACGAAATCGATAGGGCAACCAACACTATCATAAACCATTATCATGATATGCCCATGCGTCGAAAGGTCCAACCAGCGCAGCCAACCAGCGCGTGTAACACCCGGAGTGCCAAAGTGGCGAAGTGTCGGGCTACCCACGGCGTACTGTACGCTGTACCTACCCACGCCCCTGAGTGGCGAAGTGGCGGGTGGCGAAAGAATTTCGTGTGCCGAGGGTAGCTTACACGTGTATGATCCGACGTCGGGGGTGCGCCGCCCCCTTATCGTCGTACCACACTTAGTAGTGCGGGGAAAAGTCGCGCGTCGAGGCGCGACGGGGTTTGGCCCGTGACAGTGGACCGGGAGATGATGAAAGGTGTGTGCATTGAATACCCGCATGGCCGGGCCGTCTGGCGGGGAGTCGCGCCTGGAGGTGCGACGTAGCCGGATGGGGCGGTTAGTGCGGAGAGGAAGAGGAGGTAAGGGCGCACGGTTGGTGTGGGAACAGGACTAGGGGGATCGATAGAGAGGAAGTAGTGCGCGCTGTGTCGTCCGGTGGAGAGTCGCGCCTGCAGGCGCATCGTAGCCAGACGTAGTATGATGGGCGATAGGTATAGCGGTGAGGTGCGTCGTGCCCGCTTGCGCGTCGAGAAAGGAGTCGCGCCTTGAGATGAAAAGTATCGACGCGCCGGGCGGTGGTGCGCGCAGCGAAGGGGGGCACGCATGGTGCGCCAGTGTGTGAGCGGGGGGAAGAGCTGAAGATTGTGTCGCGGACGACACCGACGGGGAAGAGGTATCGGGGTAGGAGTAGGAGGGGGGAGATGGAGAGGTAAGAGGGCGACGGGACGGGTTGAAAGTCTCGGAAGCGGAGGCGGCTGGCTGATTTGTCCGAGGCGTGCCAGGCGGGGACACGTGTTAATTTGGGTGAAAATTGACTCCGCCACCCAAATTAAAACGGGCTCGGCCCGGCGCGTCCGCCCAGTGATGAAGGATGATCCGCCTCCACGCGCAGCTCATAGTCCACGTGGCAAATCTCGCGCGCTGTGTGTGTGTGTGTGTGTATGTCGCGCCTGTCGGCGCGACTCAAAATACATCACGGTCGCGCGTGATTGTGCCAACCTGTTCTGCCCTGTACTTTCCTTCCCTCGGTTTATTTGTCCTTGCATTCCAGGCGTCTGCGGCACTTTCTCTAAACTCCCGAACAAATCCGCAACTTCATGAACACGGCTCAGTCCCTTCGGCCATGGAGAGCATGTAGCGCTGCAGGCGCGAATCCCACTTTCCAGGTCGAGGGTACCTCATTACGGCGTGAAGTGCCGAGCGAAAAACTAACAAATAGGGGACTGCTCTCCACTTCGCAACGACCAGGCGCAGAAGGCGCCTGTTACTTGGAGTGCTTGCGGGTGTGGAGCGGGACAGGGGAATAGAGGAGAGAGGGGACTAGGCGAAGCGTAGAGCCTCAAAGCGCGACTTGCGGACCGACCCCATCGTTCTCGGCTCAAACCAAAAACAACCCCATGTCTGCGAAACACTTGCGTCGTTATGTGAACTAAGCTGCCCTGACTGTCCAAAAAAGGGGACGTAGGGCTTAGAGGCGCGGCTCATATCCTCTTTTACCGAGCGGGCTTAAATTCTAATTGAACCCACGGTGCACCACTCCCTGGTGTAACTCACTCACTGTTTTCACCTAAGGCGCCGAAGGCCCCTGTTTTCATGTAACACTGCGGACCACAAAAGTAAATAGAAATGGGGCAATGAAGGAAGTCCAGCCGAAGGCGCGACTCGGACCAATATCCTTCATTTCTCGCAATTGAACACCGCATTTCTCCTCGTCGCAACTCCGGTACCTCGGGTGGTAAACCTGGCGCCGAAAGCGCCCTTTACTAACGCCAACTGGGGCTCTGTCTTCGCTCTTGCTTCCGGGGGTACGTCAGAACAGTATAAATCAGACGCGTACCAGCGTGCCCCAATTACTGTCGGAAGCAGGACTCCGTTATTTTGCACAACCCGAACTGTATTGCGTTTTGATACGTCGCGCCGAAGGCGCAACAAAACGAAGTATAGTTGGTATGGAACAGGGGCCAAAGGCGCCTGAGGTTGAGGTGATTAACTCGCGCCGAAGGCGCGAGTGCAGGTTTGCTTGTCCTTGAGTTGAACGCTTGCATTTCCTGCTGAGGGTATCATGCTGGCAGAAATTTACTGGAGCCGAAGACTGCCCACCGAATGTAGTTCGGTATTTTCGTCCATAATGAACGTACGCTAATTCACGCCTCTTCGTGAGCAGCTCCCACTGGTTGACCTTTGGTCTTCGGATAATGGTATCAGTTAACCGTGGCAACTTCGGCGTGTCCCGAAATTGGTAGCTGCCGGCGTGGTTTTGGAGACAGTGTGCGTGCGAGGAAGGCTCTTAGGTTGACTATCGGCACCCAAAGCGGGGAGCCCAGGTGGGAACCGACAGGCGAGCATGCCCGAAAACCACCTCGTGGAACCGTTGCTGCACGAGTTGCGCCTCGAGGCGGAAATTACGAGCGCACCGAACTAATTGAAATTCAATCGAATCATGAAAAGATGCACGATAAATGATGAATGATGAATGATGAATGATGAATGATGACTGATGAATGATGACTGATGACTGATGAATGGTGATTGATGGAATCACCAGTTTTGCATACTTTCGGTGTTATTTCGTCAGTCTTACAGATGCCTGATGACGCAAGACATGTCGCGCCGAAGGCGCGACCCTGATGCTCGATGATACTCTGTGTAGAAGGGAAGAAAGGAAAGGAAAAAAGGAAAGGGAAAGGGGAAAGGGGAAGAAATTATGAGAAAGAACATTGGAATGCCGGCCAAAATCCCGAAGACTAAACCATGACCGCGGCTGGTCCATCGCCCCCAATTCAGGACTCGAAGACGCGGGGGGCGCTTCAGAATGAGGAGGAAGATGGGGGACTGAAGCAAGCGGCTAGGCGTTCGTCAGCGAGACGATTGAGGTATGCCATGCATTCGAGATCAGAGACGTAGGTCCGAGGAATACAGGAGGGAGGATGATTCCAAAATTCGAGGAAGATTTGGGCGTTCCAGTTGAGTAGGCGATGGCACGTGATCTGATATCACAAGAATTTGTTCGCCTACCCGGTCACAAGCAAAATATTACTGCAAAAGGAACTCTACCGACGCGCTGCGGAAACGCGAGCAAATGAACGCGAGACAGATTCTTCCAGGACATCGGCACGAGGGACCCATGACGCGAGATAGCCATCCAAAACCAAATTTAGTTCCGTTTAGCCATCGTCCAAGGTCCGATGATACAGAATCCCCTTAAATTACCACGAATTACCGTCCAGGGTCTTTTCTGTGACGTATTGTGGGGTCTCCGCTAGGTCAGGATCGTCTTTTGGACAGAAGACTGGCGTATGAGCGGGTGCATGAGTGAGGCGGTTCATGCTGAATCGCCGTCTTGAATAATGGCGGTGTTGTCGGATTAATGAACTGAGAGGACGTGGAAACAACGCCTACCTGGTGGGAGAATTTTTTCCGCTTCTTGGCACCGTATTTGATATGAAGATAGACAGAATCGTTCACCTTGAGCTTGCGTAGGCGTTGGAGTCGTTTTTCAAAGTTCGCCTTGTACCTCTATTTGGCCTGCTTGATAGTGGCCTTCGCTTTCCCAATGGCCACACGCAACCGCCCCACATATTCTGCACGATATAGCCTCGGTCGTTGAGTACGATTGGAACGACGCGACGTTCGTTTGTTCGTGAAGTCGGGTGGCGGACGCGAGAGCACAATGAAAAAAGGCGTCGTTCGGATGGTTCTGTGGATGGAGTGGTTGCACGCGTAGCAAAAGGCTCTTGCATACTCAGAACAATCCGCTGGATTGTTCTCAACGTAACAGAGGAGCATCGCCGTCAACAAACGGTTGAAAAGTTCGGCTTGGCAATTGGTCTGGGGATGGTATGTAGTGAGGAATACGTTGTGAACCTCCAAAAATTGGCAGACCTGTTTGAAGAAGGCCGAGACGAACTGGGAGCCATTGTAAGATAAGACAATTTTTGGTGGGCCATACTTGAAGGCCCATTCATTGACAAAGGAAAAAGCGACGTCCGATGCTTTGATAATCTTGAGGGGAACGACTTGTGTAATCTTAGAGAACCGATAAGTTATGACGAGAATGAAGAGGAATCCTGAATTGCTCTTTGGAAGAGGACCGAGGATGTAGATGGCGACAGTCTCCAATGGACGCTCCGCTGGGAACAGCCGCATCTTTCTCACTTGATTCAACCATTGGATGCGGGTTTTCGCATATGAAGCGCATTCGTGGACGGTCTTGATCGCACCGGCTGAAATTTGAGGCCATTAATACGACCGCCGCAGCCGATTGTGAAGGCAATTTTGTCCAGGTTGTCCCGCCAGCTTATGGTAATGTACCAACCGCATCACACGTGACGCAAATAAGCTGGTAGGACGATCTGGGTAATGTAGAGATCTTGGGGGTTAAGACAAAAAACAGCATCGTCGTCGTACTCAAAAATGCGACTGGATTTGCGGCCGACCTGAGTGCTGAACACAGACTGGCAAAAATCGTCCGAGCGCTGTTCCAAGATAATTTCTGAGTACGTAACAGGAGCAAGAGAAGGCTAGTCCGTAGCATAGCCACGGATTTCGCCCTCGGAATCGAGTTGCCCAGCGAGGATTGAATCTCATGCATCCGCAATGAGGTCGTGTTAGTCGGCTTCATCGGTGGTGGAATCATCAGGAAACGGCATGAAAGTTTTATCCTTCCAGAATTGGTCTCCTTGCCGCTGCAGACGGCGGGGTCGAAGTAGTGGCTTCGCCGCAGCCCGGTCGACTTGAGCTTGTGTACTGCGCCTGATAGACAGGCGCTGGGTAGCAGCAGTTTGGCGCGTGGGATCGGTCGCATCATCTGTTAAGGGGATGGGGTTCCAACGGGTCCGACGCGTACTAACGGGCATCTGCTGGACCTTTTTTTATTATTTCTGCTGCCTACGAGTGATTGCATTGACAATTGCATCCACATTTTACGAGCGGTCACAGAAAGTGGGTATTTACTCATCAACTTAGTCATCCTCGGTGTTGGTGGGACCTGGGAGCATGGACAGAGTGTCTTATACCTGATGCTTGAGACTAAGAAGGTACATGATATCATAGTTGATCTCTATGATTCGAATTAGACAATGCATGAGCAGTACAGTCGGGTATTTCAACGTAAGCATCCATTTGCGGGCAGCGTGGTCCGTGCGGACGATGAATTCAGTGCCCTCGAGGTACGCGCGAAGTGTAAAGATCAACCAGAAAACCGCATAGCACTCACGCTCCGTCGCGGAATAGTTACACTGCTTCTTGGTCAAGGTCTTAGAATAGTACCCCACCTTCGCTCACCTCGTGGATGTGTCCGGATCTTGTTGCTGAAGGAGGACCACGTCGATGACGTAATTCCTGGCATCTCAATAGATCATATTGGGACAATCAAGAACCGAGAGCACTAAGAAAGAGGGTCTCGTCAAAGCCTCCTTCATCGTCTCGAAGGCTTCGAGCTGCTATATCGTCGGTTCGCGAGGGTCTTCCCAGTCTATGCCGCTGTCCTTCTTTAGTATATCCTTCAACGGGGTGGAACTTCGCGCAAAGGCCTTGATGAAGCGCCGGTGTAAATTGAAAGCACCAAGTAATCTCTTCGTCTGGGTGGGGATCTCGTGGAATTTTGCGTCAAGCAAGGCCTTGATGGCCTTGGCGTCTAGGTACGCACTCAATGTACCCAGACGGATGCGGAAATCCAATTAATCGACCTCTTTCTGGAAGGAGAAGCACTTCTTGAGCTTTAGCTTTATGTCAGCGTCAACGAGCAGCGAGAGGATGTGGTCGAGGTGCTCAAGGTGTTCCTCGTATTTTTGAGAAAAGACGATGATGTCGTCGATGTACACAAGGCACATCTTCCACCGTATTTCGGAGAGCAAGATGTCTAGAGAACTTTGAAAGGTGGATGGAGCGTTCCGCAAACCAAAGGGAATTCTTATGTATCGGTACGTACCCATGTGGCTTGTGAAAGTCTTCTCTTCCATATCCTCCTCCGCGATCGGAACCTGCCAGTATTACCAGAGCGTATCCAGAATCCTGAAGACTTATTAAGTGCTGAAACTGTCAATTGAATCGTCCATGCGAGCCAACGGGTACGTTTCCGGAATGTTAGCAGCATTCAGTCGCCTGAAGTCGACACAGAATCTTTGCGTGCTGTCCTTCTCCGGTGCAAAAATAAGTGGGCTGGAAACCTCCGTCTGCGACGGCTCAATCAAACTTACCTCCAGCTAGTACTCTATCTATTCCAGAACCTTTTTGCATTTTTCGGGACCAGCGTGGTGTGGTTTAAGGCGTACGGGGTCCGTTCCAGGCGTCAGGTTGATACGATGCTTGCTGGAGATGATCTGTCCCAACCGACCTTTGAACACGACCGCGTGATCCTCCAACATCTTCATGACGCAATTCCGCAGCGCCGGGACCTCAAAGCGGCACAAGTCGATCTGACCCCTTCAACTCTTATTCTCATCCTGACACGCCTCAGCCGGCGCGTCGCCTTGCACATCTTCCATCCTCGGCATATCTTTGACTTAATCCGGCCTTATTTCCTCTGTCTTTGGTTGCTTTTAATCAGATTGTTCTCTTTCCGTGGTTGCACTCCTAAATTTATCAGTTGAAACATCATCGATGTAGTCGCCAGCCGTCACTAAGACGTTCTGTGACAAATTCGTGGGCCTCAATTTTGGAGGAGAAAGCGCCCATGGGCGCCATGACGTTTCTTGCTTCGTCCATCTCCTTCCCTTGAGATTTGTCTGGGTCAAACGAATCGCATTGGAGTTCAATGCCGTGAGAACTGCAGATTCCTTTTTCTGCATCACTGTAGAGGTTTACCAAGCTAAGAGGCGATCGTGACGTGTACACCGCTACATTTACCTTGGTTATAATACGTTCCTTAGAGGTGACGGTGCTCGCGAGCATCTGGAATAGCTGATCCGCTGACACTTCGTGCACATAGTTCATGACTCGCTTTCTACGACTTCGTGCTTCTTTTCTGTCACGATTAGCTCTTGTAACAATTTCGTAAAAGTTGCCTGTCGCTGTGTGAATTGCGGCAGATGCAGAGGTCGGGCTAATCGGATGCGCGTCAGCGTTGCAGTCTCGTCGCCCGTTTTAACGGTTTCATCGTTGAGAAAAGTCGTGCGCCCCAAAAATCGAGCGTTCTTCTCCAACCGAGATTGCGATGCACTTCCGTGGCCGATGATGTGGAGGGTGTCCTTGGTGCAGTCCATCTTACCTTTGATGCACCTAATGGCATCGACATGGCGATTGGTTAATTAGGTCCCCAACACGGAGGGGACCGCACAATGACTGACAAAGAGAAACGCCACACTATATAGTATCGCTTGTTTCAGCTGCTGGGAAATATAGTTTGGAATTTCGGTCACAATTGGAATGCTTGAATCGGGATTCAACTTGGTGCGGTAGATTTCCTTCTTGACCGCTTCGTCAGTGGTCACGTAGATGTGATCCAAGCACACGGATTAATTAACGAAATTGAAGGAATTGTGGGAATGAGTATGGTGCGAGCGTTCGTCTTCAGTCCGCGTCGTCGGCGTCGTCTTTCTTGGTGGGGTACGTGGACAGGGGCAATGGCTGAAAATATGTGCATCATCGTCGAAGCCTTCACCGACGTCTTGCTAGGCTGTTTTGTAGTCTAAGTCGACGCATTGGAAAGCTCTTGGGCTTAGGAAGGCTGGGAATTGTCTTCCCTCATCGCGAGCTGACAAATTTTGGCGATTATTCCCCTTCCTTGCCGGGGAATTAATTCAGTAGGGTTTTTACTGCGCTCAAGGATGGACAACTTCAGCCCCCTCAACGCCAGTCCGGTCACCTCTGCCGGCAGAAACACCTCGTGGAAAACCTTTGTCAAGGCTTGCAGGCAACGGATTAAATCAGTGACTGTCTCTTTCGAGTGCAGAAGAGCTTGCATCATTTATTCGTACGCCTGCTGCATCAGGTCGTCAATAAGGTACGTCTGTAGTATAATTTTCACCACACGGGGCCAGGTACAGGTGTACGTGCCGCTCGGTCCCAAGGTTCCTGGGGACATTTGCGTGTGTCGTAAGAGTCCTCAGCGTCTTCCGCCAAGAAGAACTACAGTGCCCGCACTTTCACAGCCTCAGACTTGTACACTATGTTCATGGCATTCCTGAATGTGCCAAGGAACTCAAGCAGGTACAAAGGATCTGACCCATCGAACGGATGCACTAAGTGATACAATGTCCGGACGTTCTCCTTGAAACCGTACAAGTTCCTAAGCCCCGACTCCCCTGGGTTGATTCATTTATTAATCAGACAGTAACAGCGATAGTCAACCACTTGTTGGAAAGAGTGAAGCATCGTCTTATTCGGAATCAACAACGGATCTGACAGTCCCAAGATTGACTGGGGCGGAGGAGCGAGCGATTCCGACCACGGGAACCCTTTATCATCCTTCAAACCATCCTGGGACGATTCGAAAGGCCCCACAGCGGATGCGGGGTCGATTGCAAAAAAAATTCTAGGGAGGACCAATGGCGGTGCCACCAATACTGGCAAAAAGGACATGGGCTGTTCATGGGCAGCTTTCACCTCATCTCTTGGTTTCTGTAACTCCCCACCCAAAAATTTCTCGGGACGCGCTCGATAATAGCGCCCGAAATTTTTCGAGTGCACCTTGCTAGTGCTCCCAGGAGCTTGAGTGATCATTTCGAGGGTTTTCACATATTCCTCGACCTTTGATTTGATGTCTTGATGTGATTCACGGAAGTCCTATTCCTCATTCCTCATGGAATCGACTTGGGCCTGGAAGTATCCAAGCCCTTCCACCACACCTGAGAGCCTTATGCTCACCTCCTTAAGTCTCTCATTTATCTGACGTAGGACAGACATCTCTGTCTGCATTTAGAAGATCTTGGCCGATTGTTTCTCGGTTATTTCCACGACGTGCTGCAGGAGGGGCCTGAACAACACGGGAGATCCTACTCAGTTGTCAACTCCAATAACTGAGGAGCTATCTGGATTCCTTAGGCGATTTCAGTCCCTCCGATATCACTGTTAGCCGTCGAATCCTGTACTGCCTTGGTTCTTCCAGCCACCTTTTCCGATCTTTCGCCTTGAATGCCCGAGGCTCCAGCCTGAGAGAAAATGCCAACGCGTTACTTTCTTCTTCGGATGATGTCTCAACAGCTCTTCTTCTTCACTAGCTCAGGTCTTGCGCGTTCCATCCGTCACTTTCTTGAATAACGGAGTGCCAGTACCAGAAACCGAGAATGTGTGAAGTTTTTCAAGTGTTTTAGGATGTCGCTTCCACATGAGAACGAGGATATCCACAGCTTCTAGAAGGCTTGCTTGAATCCACCACCTTCTAGTTTGGGATACCAGTGTAGTATTGTGGGCTACCCCGGTAGCTCTCACACTGCACAAAAAAACGATAATGGGTAGAGTTCCTTGCGGTGTCCTAAGGGGTATTCCACTATGGGCCGTCTTAGCATCACTCGAAAGGGATAGACCGGCTCGCCACACGGTAGCTGCTATGTGTGTTGACGCTTTTGGTGCGCTCTAGACGGAGGGTTTGCGTACCAGAGCAAGCAAAAAGCTTGTGGCGGTCTGCAAACCGTAGGAGGAAAATGAGCGAGAAGAGGGAAGAAGTGGAGGTTTGAGGGCGTAGAAAAGACTCTATTGGGGGGATAACGTTGTACTAGGTGCGCAAATTCCCTCTCTCTTAGGTTAAGTCCTGCCGCTGGTGCTTCTATAGCGCTCGGCAGCAGCGAGCCCAAACTCAGGGGAGCTTCTGCGATCGAAGCTAATCTCCGTCGCCCCAAAATGTTTACACGTGGCAAGGAAAACAGGCTCGTGGTAGGGTCTCTAGTAACACCATCCAGTATCCAGACTACTTAAAGGATAACTTGGTTCTTTAATACGTAAAGTAAATCTCACTGTACACGCTAGGTAGACTAACAGTACGTACCGTACAAGGACTGCGCGAAATTGATCATGCACACTACGTTCCATACAGTAATTAACTGTACAGGTTCGACGTATAGTAAGTGGGGGCAGGCGCGGTGTTGCAAACTGTATGTATATATTACACGCGCTCACAGTATGGGAACGTGCTGGAGGTAGGAGACACGCGGATCGAAGGCAATGATTTCGGTCCGCCATGGAGCCTGCTCGGTTCGAAGGCCCCCTACCTGGTCGCGGAGACAACCAGCGGCTCGAACCTGCGACAGAGATGACGACGGTAACTGACATAGTCGGTTTTTGGCGGGATCCCTCCTGCCTCCTTCGAGAGGGAGCTGGTTTCCGGTTGACTAGGCTTAAGTAGCCGGAAAATGTACTACTGTACGCCTAGGGTGCCAGCTACTGTAGAGATATCGGCTGAGCCAGCCGAACTCAACGACCCTACTGTACCCCTTTGTACAGTGGCATGTGTAGTAGTTACTCTACATGTTCTGTACCCTCTGTACAGTATAACGTACAGTAGTTACTGTACGTAGGCTGTACCCACCGCACAATGGAACGTGTAGTAGTTACTGTACGTGCATTGTGCCGATCCATCCTAAAGCACTATATGGCTTACAACATATACTGTATGTACGCCGGGGAGGGTGTATTGCACCCAACAGGTACAGAACCTATGGTAACACTAAAAAATGGGGCTGGCACCAAGCGCCACTGAACAGTCCGGAAATGAATGTATATTTTGCGAGCAACTAATGTAGAAGCTAGAGATGCACCGCGCACGGGCACGGGCGCCCGCCCCGAGATTGCGGTACTCACAATAGGGCGTCCGCGCCCGGAAACAAGGCACGTGGAATGCGAGTAGCAGGGGAATGAAAATCTGCGCTGCTACAGTCCCGAAAACGTAAGAAACAGGAAGCTCCCACCTTGCATTAACCAACTTCTTATCGACGCAAGACGGGCCAAAGCCGTGAAAGAATGGTTAAGAGTCAAGCTTGAGTAGTTCAAACGGGATGCCGAAGGAAATTGAAAGAGCGGCGGACTCAATACTTCCAACACTCCTAGGACAGCTAATTTCAAGGATAGGGTTCGTATGCAGCAAATCTGGAATCACGTCTGAATAGGCTCAAACTCCGGAAATCAATGATGATTTCTTTTATCAGGATTGGAGCCTGGTCGAAATGTTGTGCCCTCATCCTTTTTCCCATCACTAGTCGACGATCTGGCATTTCCAGAGTAGCTACGCTTGGAATTGAGGCGCTTTATGAAGAACGAAGTTCTTTGCAGCTATCGCTGCCGCGCTTGTGCTTCGCGTCCCTTCAATTGTAGCATAATTAAACCGATTCACTTTAGGTCTTCTTGCGCTTCCCCTTCGTCTTCGAACCTTTTCAGCTGTTTTTATACTTTTAAGAGGAACCCCCGTCTGGCTTCGAAGTTGGCTGAGAATGGCCGCAACTTGTACCATATTTTTTGGAGAAAGAGAGGAGAGCGGACTGAACGCATTGCCCGCCACTATTCACAATCTCCGAATTGGAGGGCGTCTTGCTCTCTTTTGCCGAAGAGAACAATAGATTTCAGAGGGTAAAATGCGTCATACATGTTGAGACGAAAATGAGGAGCAGTTCGAAGCAAGACAGACTTCTGCAAGGAAGGCTCAACTAAATTATGTGGAGCTGTGGTCTCTTTCGGCTTTTCAAAAAAGCTTTCAAGATTTTTTAGTAGACAAATGCTCCTTTTCTTTGCTTAATCAACTACTTTCGAAAACGCAACGAACTTTGTCTTCGAACGGGACTAAAATTCATCAGCATCATACTTGAGGTCATGGCGATCATACAGGCTGTCCTTGTGGGTTTATAACTGTTGCAGATTCCATTAGGGATTATTTCTAATCTTCCTGCTGTCCTCTGAATATGACTGTCCTCTGATGACTTTGCACAAATATATCAGCTTCTTTCTTCTTTCTTCTCCTCATGCGCTTGAGCGAGAGCGATAAGCTAAAATTTGGCGTTTTTAAACATCTCCTGATACGGTTAGCATTTTTAAAGCGCAGTATGACCATATATTTTCTAACTTGCGATTTCGACTTAATACCAACATGCATGTGATTTTCATAGGCGATTCCTCTAAAGCAAAGGACTCATTACGTGAGTTACTCGTTAGACATACGACAGAATCCTATCAATTGATTTAGAGAGATAAACGAGCGAACAAAACCGAGATGGAAGTATCGAAGGCAATCAGATAATTTATTCCTCGAAAGCAGGCAACTTAATCGTTCTTTTTACGTTTCATTATACCTGTTTGCTTCATTTCGTTTATAATAGACTTCTTCGCACTCTGTAGACTATGATAATAGACTTTGTTATCTAGCGTTGCGAAATGGTCTTTTAAAGATGATTTGAGCCTTTCTTGGTACTGGAAGAGATGTTTTGACCCAACGCGCCATTTTTTGACGCCATTCATGCGGTTATTTCAGCGCATTGAATACAGGAGGATCCGTAGACTTTATTCCATTGGAATAGTTAGCTACGTGGCGCATTGAGCTCATAACTGTTAGAAATTTTCTGGAGTAGGCGCGTAGGAGAGTATTAGTAGCGCTGTATCAAGGTATCTACGCACAAAGGGCCGACAAAATTTAACGGTCCCGAAGCTGGTTTTTTCAACGGATTCGCTATGACGGTCAACCATCCAGCGTGCAATACGGTACTTCCGTGCTTTGGTTAATACGTTCTGGGCACTACAAACACTATTTTGGGTACGATTGCTAGTGGAAGACGGCATTGTGCTTTTGGCATCATTATGGGCTTGATAGTGGGCCAAAAGTGGCAGAAAGAGAGAGTGAATTCAGCTCCGTCAGCAATGAGCGTGTCGGATTCGTGGTTTGTTTGCTGCGTTTTTCTTCGGGCTGCGATTTTGCGACGGATCTCTTGCACAATCATGATGGAGATAGGGATGGGTTCATGCTTATATGTTTCACGCAAGGAGCTGTTGGCAGGAGACCAGCCGAAGTTAGAACGTCTTTGTTTTATTGAGAGGTCGACTCATTATCGGCGATTACACCTGCACTCCCGAAGATTCAAAATCAAAGTTTGCACTACAGATTCAAGCTTTTGAATTACTGACCGGGCCTCTTACTGACACTAAATGCGGCTACAAGGATAGCGTAGATCTTCGAATTAGTATCACTGATACTAAATGCGCAGTGATACTAAATAACCACTGACAATAATTACACGGTTTGGTGTAACACACAGATTTTTCTTTACTATAGTTTTTGGATCCGGAAACATACAAAGACGTAGTCATGCACACATCCTTGTGGACAAATTGTACGTCCAGGTGATTACGTCTTGAAAAATTAGTTGTGCGTTATGACTACGCCGAACCAAAGCCGGAAAACACGATGAAAATGTCAGCGGGAAGGGGTTGCCGTTCATTTTGATGCTCTCCTTGTCGAAAATAACTATCTGTTGTTCCGTTGGAAGATGTGTTGATGTTGGGCTTCAAGAAAGGGAAGGACAAAGTCCTAATCGCTTCAAGCGCAAGTCAAACGCGAGTTGTGTGTCGCTTGTGCGCGAGAGTGGATAAGTTACGCTCCGGGAAAAGTGCCTTACAATGCCAGGGAGAGACCTTTTTCCACGCGAATATAATTCGTACCCGGTAACTTGTCTTGTAAAGGTTTATGTTCGACAGATCGAGGCACTGTTTGGCCAAGGTACAAAGCCTTGCAGTAAAGGGATAATCTGTCCAGTACAGTACCTTTATACATAAGCCTTCTCGTTTTTGGTAGTATTCTTCATGTGGCGGTCCTAAAAATATCCCGACCCTGCATCGACCTGTATCATTTGTTTGCAAGAACATGCAAAATTGTAAGATGGCGTGCTAAAAATATTTATATTTTATTTTGCACGAGTGCGTTTATTTTCTTTCTTCCATCCCTTCTGCTCTAAATTACCACTCGGTAGGTTAGTACGGACAAATATTCTATCGATAAAAGAATCTTTTAACGAATGGGGGTTCCTACCGAAGGGTAGGTAGCCACATATCGAAAGCTCCCCTTTCGAAAACGCTGAACATGCCAATTGAGAAATCCGTTTCCGGAAATGTTGTTGGATAATCACGCAGTCGATGGGCTGCATTGAGCAAAGGCTGTGAGGACTGAAGACCGACTTAAAACCCTCTCGTCGGGGGGGGGGGGGGGGGGGGGGGGGGGGGGGGGGGGGGGGGGGGGGGGGGGGGGGGGGGGGGGGGGGGGGGGGGG
>JAVCKV010062522.1:0-22278 GCA_032274145.1 Herpochondria borealis | reverse complement strand
AAGCGATAAAACCCAAGACACACAGAACATTGAGTGCATAGTCCGTGTTGCGTGTGTTGAAACTAGAAAGGAGGTCAAAAGGTTGAGCTAGTCAATTAGTGAGTCTAGCTATTGATGGAGAGAGGATCTGCAGTATTCAAGTAAGGGGTAATGGCATAAGCCAGTAGCGCTGTTTGTACTAAGATCAACACACCCTTGCAGCAATGTGCTTGTGCTTGAATGTGTTTTGGTTTTGTTTTGGAAGAAATAGGGTTAGTTGTGGGTCAGTTCAGCTTACAAGGGGAGAGGTGGCAGTTCTGGGAGTGCACTTGTGGGCACCCTTGGAGATGCGGTGGTGTCCAGTGGAGACAAGCGATGGAGTCTGTTCTGGAGATGGAGTCAAAGATGGGACTTGACATAAATGGCAAGGCGTCAGATAAAAAGGCTTCAGTGGGGAGCGAGAGGACGGGAGTGGTCTGTTATAAGGATCCACCCTTGCAAGGTGGTAGCCATGGTAGGCTGTCACCCTTGGAAGTTGCTGACAGTGGGTAAGAGTAAAAGAAAAAGGTGTTGTAATAAAAAAAAGGGGAATGGTGGAGTGCCCGACGGATGTTACGAGGAATCTCCACCAACCAAGTTGTTGTTGCTGCTTCTAGGGGAGCAGTGTGTGTGGGTGGACAGTCTGTGACTGTGGAATGGTCTAGCTAGCGGATCAGCGGCGGCTCTAGGTCCTGCTGGCTGTCGGCTGCGATTGGGCTGTTGCTGCTGATGGGGCTGTTCTGGCTGTGCCCAAGCGATGGGTGTGTCAGTAGCTAGGCGGTGGTGCTAGGGAGCGCTCGTCTTGTAGGAGGGTCTCCATGGCGCGATCATTCAAAGGAGAGGATCGTCTTGTTGTTGTAGGCTTTGCGATGAAAGCGTGGGTGCTTGACGTTGATGAGTCAGCTGATGAGGTTGTGGCTTACGGTGCAGCGTCCTGCAATCGTAGCTTGTGCTGCAGTACAAAGTGTTGGAAATTGTACTGGTGGCTGCGTCATTCCTTCTCACTGATGGATTGTGAGAGGAGACTGGTTTTTGTTGTAGGCTTTGCATGGAAAGCTTAAGCTCGTCTTGTTGCAATAAGCGAGACGGCGGGGGCTCTGGCTTTTAGGATAGCGGAGCGGTAGTTGTTGTCTATCGTTCAAGGAACGAGACTGGAATCGCATGGATTCAATGGAGCGGAGCTGGCTCTGTAGGATTGCTCTGTGTGTGTGTGCTGCTGCTGATGAGGCTGTTTTGGCTTTGCCCAAGCGATGGTGGTACTGCGCCAGCTCTTTGAGTGCAACATAAATAATGCGCGCTCCAAAACTGTAGCCCATGAGAGTGACAGGTCGATGTCCTCCCTTATTGACCAACAAACTGCGCGCCAATTCCTTACCCGCTTCGTCTGCTCGTTCAATAACCAAAGTCCAAGTTCCATCAATAGTATTCATTGCTCCTAGAATCGCCAGGGGCAGTGTCGCGGCCAAAATCAACGTCGATGCGACAGTCGTCTTCAGCACTTGTTGTCCAGCAGAAGACGCCATATCCACTGCCAATTGTTTCATACTGTGGGACAACTCATCCAATAGATCCGATTCCCATTTCACTGTGTAGAGCTCTCCACCAAAACTCTTGGGATAATTCCAAACCGTCGCTAGATGCGCAGGAGGTTCAAAGGGTTTGTTGTCATTGTGATCACCAACTCCAACGCCAACTCAGATACTACTGACTCCAACGCCAATTTCGACCTTACTGACTCCAACACCGACCCAGACTATACTGATACCGACTCCAACACCAGCCCCGGCTCCCACACCCCTCTCAACACCAGTATCGAAACTGACCCCGACTCTGACCTTGAAATTGACGACGACGATGACTTCCCAATGGACCTCACCCGATTCAACGAAACGATAATGGCCGCCGCCATGGACTCCGTACCCGAGAAACCTGAACAAAAAATCGACTGGTTCAGCGAAAACATCCACAAACTCGAGCCCATTATCGAAGAGAGAAACAACGCCTTCAACGAAGCTTCTGCCGAACCGAAAGATAAAGCAAAAGCAACGGCACTAAAACTCGCCCGCAAGAAACTGCGCCGAGCCGTGAAAGACGCGAAAGGGAAGAGACACAGCGAAGAAGCAATCGACATTGCCGACCACAACTGGAAGTCAAACCCAAGAGAAGCCTGGGAGGCCATCTACACCATCAAGGAAAACTTCTCTGGCCACCACCGGAAAGCAACTGACCTCAAAATGAGAATGGAGAACGGCGACATTGCCCAAACCGACGCACAAAACCTCGAGGTGCTACGACCTCACTTTGAAAAAATCTTCAACGGAGACACCCCAGCTGTCGACATCCAGAAGATACTTGACCAAATTGAGCAGCGAGACACCTTCGACAACCTGGCAGAACCACCCACCTATAAGGAATTGAAAGCACAAATCAAAAAGATGAGCAATGAAAAGGCAACAGGAGAATCAGGCGTCCCTGCTGAGGCTATCAAAGCACTACCAAGAGCTGGCCGGAAAATACTATTGCGCATCTTACGAAACGCTTACCTCAACAAGGAAACCCCGAACGAGTGGAAAATTGCAATCCTGAAATGCCTGCACAAGAAAGGAGACACGGCAGACCCAAACAATTGGCGAGGCATCTGCCTCAAAGACATCACTGCACGCCTCCTGAGCGGAATACTCAACGCACGACTTCTGAAAATCTTAGAAGTGCATGGAATTGACACGCAATTTGGATCACAACCAGGTGTCGGGTGCCGAGACGGAATCTACACTCTCCGAACGGCACTCACCACCAGAAGATACCACAACCAAGAGACATACGCCCTCTTCGTTGATCTGGTGAAAGCTTTTGACACCATCAACCACAAGCTCATGATTGCCCTGCTCAGACAATATGGCGCACCAGACGCCCTGGCCGACGCCATCGAAAGACTGTACCAGGACATGGCAGTCAAACTCACCGTCGGAAAGGCCACTGCACACATACCGTACACAGTCGGAGTCCAACAGGGCGACAACATGGCTCCAGTACTCTTCCTCTTCGATATGCAAGCTCTGGCCGAAACCATGGAACAAGAATGGAATGAACACTCGTCGCAACTCGAATACCGCTGTCTACCAACAGCTGAGGGTAAGACCACCCGCGGGAGATTACTCGCACAGAGAATCAGTACACAAGGTACCGCCTTCGACCTATTTTACCAACTCTACGTTGACGACGGTGCACTTCTGTTTGAAACAAAAAAAGACCTTGAGAAAACTGTTCAGTTCATATACAAGCACTTCGCAAAATTTGGACTTACCATGCATATCGGACGAAACGGCTCCAAGTCGAAAACTGAAGCAATGCACTTTCCAGCGAGCCTTCAGAAACCACTATACACTGTGGATCTGAACGAGAAGAGCCTGTCCAAGATGGATACATCACCTGGACAAAAACCTTCCGCTACCTCGGTTCCTGGATCAGTGACAACCTCAAGGATGACCTCGAAGTCGAGACGCGTGTTAAAAAAGCATACTCCCAAGTCGGTGCACTTAAGGCTTTCTTCCGTTGCCCGTACATCTCACTCATCGCCAAATACAGAATCTACCTGGCCATCCCCGTAAACACAGCACTATGGGGATGCGAATCATGGAGCATGTCAGCTCACATAATACGCATCCTCAATGTCTTCCATCACAAATCCATCCGGGCAATACTCGGCATCACGAAACTCCACGTTGAAGTCGAACGAATCACAAACGAAAGCGTACGAATGTGGTTCAATAACATTGCCCTGCTGACAGACATTGCCACCAAACGCCAACTCGATTGGGTCGGACATGTCGCCCGTCTCCCCCAACACCGCATCCAAAGACAGCTACTCCTCTCCTGGACAAACCACCCCAGGAAGCCGGGCCACCCCCAAATCACCCCCCGAAACACTTACGCCAACGCCATCAACCAAATCGTCCCCAACTGCGACCCAAAGATCGGAATAGCAGCCACATGGTTTGACCAGGCTGCCATGAAAGACCTCTGGACCACAAGAATCAGGGACTGGTGGACCACCACCGCACGACCCCCACTCCCGAAAAACTCCCCCCCATTGCCAGACTTCAGCTCACGACTCTGGAGTTAACTGCCCCGCCAACCTCCCTCAACGGACAATAGGCCCGAGCGTGTCCCAAACCCGTTCCACTATCAAGCCGAAGACCGAGCCAGCCGACCACCAAAAACCACCGTTTATATTTTACTTCACAACGGGAGAAACGATCACTCTCCCATGATCCAACCAACACACTCTCTCACAAATCTCCCACTTCACTGCAATGCCACTACACCAACACAAACCACTCTACCTCCCACCAACCCCCGAACTCCAGCGATGGCGCCGACACACATCCCCATCCCACCATCACCAGCAATCCCGAAACCAAACGTCGCCGGACCCCACCCTTCCCCTCCGCATCCTACACCACCAACTCGACCCGAAAAATTCAACCACCACCCCAGCTCAATCCACGGATTCTCCCCCCGACCACCATATGACCACCAAGAGGCGTACACCTCGGACAACATCTCCGTCGGCGCACGATTCAGCGCAAACCTCATCATGCCAGCCATCCAGAAAGCGAAAACGATCGTGAGAGACGACACGTTCCGACACAACGCTCGGACGTGGATGATTCACCGCCACACGATTCGCTGCACTGCCTGCAGGCGCACCCCCAATCAGAACCAAACTTCCCTCACGACGCCAGAAACCCACCCCCTCAGGTCATCGTGGTTTGAAAAAGCCACCACCGACCCGAACCTATCGATCATCATATGCCCCCAATGTATGTTTGATTCACCCTGGGTCGCCGCGTCAAAACACGAGGTCCACATCACTGCTCCAACATTCTCCAACGGATGGTCCACCACCGCCGCTCAATGGAAGGCACGAAAAAGCCTGCTCACCAAAAACACGCTTGTGAGCCACATACTCAACCTTGAGAACCCCCCGCTAGACATCATCACCGTCGACCACTTACTCAAGCAGGCCCAGAGACCAATTCACGGTGTCAACCTTGAACCGTACCGCACTGATATTGCTAAAGCACTAACTGACCGTCGAATGACCGAAAAACCAAAACCGAGCAACAAACGAATCCTCCGACAACTGAACAACGAACAACACGAAAAGAGAACCAAATTATTAACACCCTCCCCCCGCAAACACCGCAAAGCAAAGAAGCACAACGCACCGAAAACATCGAATGTCAACACAGCAGATTTCGCGCTCGCTGCGAGAACGATCATACACGACGCAGCCGCTGAAATCTACCACCACCACCACACTCACAGACAAACGAACACCTAGATAGACAGTAACAAACCGGGCTTATGACCATACGGTTTAGGAACACCATCATCATCTGATGTTCAACCACGAGCTATCTTATAAAAAGATGAGACGGACTTAAAATAAGGCAGCACAAACCTCGAATGTTCTCATGCTTTCGCGTTCTTACGAGGTTGGGAAGGTGCTCGAAAGCCTCATTTGCCCTCGAGCTCCTCCTAAATGGCACCATGCTCGGTCGTTTCAACACCACTGCCGTTTCTTCTCCGTGCATACATCTGCACCAAGTCAATGCACAGATATATATGCTGCAAAGAGAAAGAAGTGAAGAAATCACTTCGCCACGTTGATGATTGGCTGTAGTCGAACGAGTCGAAGATGATTCTGTCACATAGCTCTACTGTACCGGCACGGTACAGATACCGGTATGGATACTACCGCTGTAAACTGCTTAAAAGCGTTATGTTGTCGTTACACAATCACAAATTGAAAATGGTTCAATCCTGCTCACGGAACTGACCCAACGATGCGAAATCAAAGCTTTTGGACCTGATTGATACTTGATCCAGTCATCCACAATCCACACAACCTTTACAAAACAACCATTCACACACACACAGCATGAAACACCTTCTTCTCCAGTTGACAATCTTGATCCACTCTATCGGATTCGCCTCTGCCGCACTTGTATGGACGGCAAACGAGTTTGACGCCGCGGCCGCCAAGTTGCAGGAATATTTGCTTCTTGGCGGCGACTGCGATGACGATGCGATTGGCAAGATTATGTTAGGGGATGATTCGGCCAACTGTCCTGGATTCAAAGATCTTCTTGCACACGTCGAGGCTGACAACACTTGGACCAGAGTCCAAGAAACCTTGTACGCGGAGTCACAGGTGACGGCGCCCGCAGATGAATTTTTCAACTTTTGCAACCATGAGGAACGCTTTAGTGATAGAACTGATGGTTATGATCAATATGGTTGTACTATCTTTGTTTGGGACAATACTGATAGCGGTATCGGTACTGGCAAAGCTTCAGAGCAACTCTGCCTCCTTGACAGAGTCTATCGCGTGGTCTCGCTCAAACTGAACTTTGATATTACCAAGTTTATCAGCACACAGTGTCTTGCGGAAACAACAAGCCTCGAGAGCACAGCAGCAATCACAGCGGCTTACTACCAGGTAGAATCGATGAATCACAGCATGTACGTGAGTGAAAGCGATCGAGCCTTGTTTTTGAACTATACAGATCACACATCTGTCTACCAAGCTGCTTGTGAAGGCAACGATGGCATCTTCCGAGAACTCAGCTACAGGGCCAACTGCTCAGCTTTCGATGAAGATCAATTGCATACGGTAAACTTTCCAAGGTGTTACAGCTCAAGCTGTAGCGAACTCGACGAAGAGGGGCTATTCAAAGAGTTTGCTCTTGGGGCAGCTGCGGAGCTACATTCATACCCGACGAGGAACATGTATTGGAGTTGCGAAGGGGATCTCTTTGAAACAACAGGTGAAAACGCTATCGATGTCACCTCAGAGTATTGTGCAATTCAAAACATCTATATCGAACAGAACTCAGCCGTCATCGCGGCATATGATGCAATTACAACTACGAGCTCAGAGTCAGGCACCTTCTCTTCGACGTATACCCTCTCTGCCCTGGGTTTAGACAACTACAGGATTTCTTGCGAATCCGCTGGAGGCAGTTACTCTGAGTTCTCGGAGTCCATCGACTGTTCAAGGGTTAGGGCGTCCATCAACACGCTACAAGAGAGTGGAACTTTTCAAATGAGCAAAATCCCGATCTGTCACGGAATCTCATGCGACCCATCGCTCGTGTCGGGCAAGAGCTTCTTCGAACAATTCTTGGTTGATGAAGGAACATTGCAAACTTCTGCTGAATTCGTGTGGACGTGCCAATAGACTTGCTGCCCTGCGTATAATCCGATAGATACTATGTTCAGATGAAGATGCTTGTTTGGTATCGAATAGGAATATGGCAATGGCACTGGCAATACTAGATCTACAGCAGACGTTTCGTATTTTACAGGCTGGGTCGTAAGATCTAGCTTTTGTATCTGGAAAGAGTCGCCGTCGACAAGGGCGCTGCATTTTGAACCAGACGGAGGGTAAGACTGAAATCAAACTTCCACCCTCTCCTACTAGAACTGCTCATGTTGAAGGTCTGCAACTCAAAATTCTAGTATCTATTGCAGTGTCTAGTTTCGAAGCTGAGAGAGGGACAAGCAGCTCTAATAGCCCATCTTCTCGGATGCTCTCCCTGTCCCCGGGAGAACTCTCTAGAAAGGAGTCAGTCAAAGTTCTTACCAGAAGCATAACACAGATGTGACGCCTAATGACGCTGCAATTGCAGCAGTAAAGGCGAAACCAAGTGCACCAGATTCACATGTCCATTCAGAGGCGCCATTGCTGCTTAGAGTTGCATCTGTCGTCATGAAGACTGAAAGATCGCCCTCATACGTGACCCCTTCGAAGTCTGAATCGCCGCATGCATTCCCAGTACAAATGGGGAAGCCACCCACCTCGTAAGTACCTTCTTCTTCGACTGTGCCCTCAGCGATGTTGCTTTTGATGCAAACTGCAGACATATCCACTGTGCCATAACTAGCAGACAGCGATTTGCATGCAGTTTCGAATGTTTCCGTACTTGTGAAGGTCAATTTTGAAGGCGCGGTTCCAAACACCCTGGCCCAGAACATGGACCAACTTTCGAAGAATCCTGGGGTTTCCACAGTTGAGTTCGTAGATGAGTAGGTGTCAACAAGAAGGTCTTGTGCAGCTTCAATTGCCGCAGTCGCACTTTCACAAAACTGAGTGGTCACATTGACGTTCTCCCCGTACAGAGTCCCAGTGCACGACCAGGTATCTCCGTGAGTTGCATCTCGACTTCTGGATTCCGTTGCTTCCACAGTAAACCTTTCAAACAACGTGTTGTCAAAATCGAAGACGGAGCAGTTCATCCCATAGCATCTTGGGAAATCAATAACATCTAAAACCTCTGTGAACACAGTTTGGTCACTATTGTCCATTTCATCGCAGCTAGCCCCAAAGCTGAGCTCACTGAAGGTGCCCCCGCTCGCTATGCATGCTTCTTCATAGACAGTATTTGAACCAGTATAATTCATGAACACAACTTCGTAGGTGTCGTTCACGACAATACTGTCAACCACCGGTGTGGTGCTGGAATACGCGTCGAGAATCACTGTTAGATCCTCTATAGCAGTCGTCTCCTCGAGGCACTGCTCTTGGACGTAGGCCTCGACATCAAAGTTGCGTCGTATTCTGTCGATTTCGTCCAGTCTGCCACTGAGGCAATTTTCATTAACTCTCCTGCCAATCTCTGGCCCAGGTTCACTAGTACCAATACGAAGAGCAAAAGCCTCATACTCACAGCCGTACTCGCTTTCGTCGTTGTCGTCCTCGGGTTGGATCGAAGCTAGATCTTGGAAGTCGTCCACGTCGATTTCACCCGACTTCGCATTCATGTAAACCAGATCAAGAGCATATCCCTGGTTATTGTCGTACAAATCAAAAGCATCGTTGATCGCTCTGAATGCGGGACAGTTCCCACCTGCACCAAGGCGGATCGAAGCAACGGCTCCTGTGTCACAGGGTCCATAGAGTGCCAGCTGATAGTTGATTTGATGTGCTTGAACATGAAACTCGTCGATGCTCCATGATCCTTTGATACCGAGGAATGTAGAGGTGGATAGGAAGAGCTGGAAGGGGAGTTTCATTGGTGATTATAATTATAATATCGAGAAAATGTGGATAATTTGTTTGATGTGGTTGACAGAAATGACATCCATAAATATTTCACGCAATGGGCAGGCGGGTGTCTTGTGACTGCACAGATGATGTCACCCCGCAAAAATCATGCATACACAAACTTACAGAAACCTTGGTGTCATTCCGCACCGGTAAACCCAGGCAGGTAATAGGTTGCATGGTCTCTGCTTGCTTAGTCATAGGCGATGGTAACACTTCGCCACCTGACAAACGAGTTTACCCACGATTCCCACACGCGACGGGTCCTACCACTGACAATGATCCCAACTTATGGGGCGTGTGGATTTGGGAACAGAAACGTGTCAAAATTCCTTGAGGTCGGGTACATTCTTTTTAGCTGGAAGAAAATGGAATCTGGAGTGTTTGGTGCGGCCGCAGTCCTCTGGGAGAATAACAACATGAACGCCAAACTTTTGATTTTGGCACTGAGTCAGGCGACTCCCAAACATCATTCCAGCAGCTGCCTTAGTACGACCTCTACCGGTATGCTTAGTTGGGTGCGCATATTCTATATTCACGTTCATGTCTGCACTGCCTAACTTTGAGTTTGACTTACTTGCGGTAGTATCAACACCAAGTTAAAGATATCTACGATAGATCATAAGTCGTGATGGTTGTACATGCAATTTCCGGGCAGGTGTATGCGTTCGTTCCACCAGCCTCCATGTTTCCAGACCTTAACTTCCATGAGTGGGTACCATGCCGTCCCAGGGCCCTAGCATATTCACTGCCACCGAGACGACAAGAAGATACCCATCATGAATCGACCGCCCAAATCATGCAACGGCTGTCGTTTGCTAAGAAAGAAAGCAATGATTCTTTTTATAAGCCAATCCTGATGAGCGAGAACGAGAATCCCACAAGTACGCGTACGCGAAGTGCATTATCTTGCGACCTTCATCGATCACCACTAGAATATAGTCCCTTTGCTCCATTGAACAACCGTTGTCGGGGTCTCCCCACGTGTTTCGAATAGTGGATCAACAAACAGAGCCGAGTTATTGGTTTCACAAGGTACAAATTGCAACCACGTGTCACTCTCCTCTCGAAGCGAATCAACAGAAGCAGCGACTGCGATCAAGTCAAGCGGCGACAGTGACCCAACCACACTGCCCAATTTGTCGTTTATTGTTTGAGCTTCAAGTTCACTAGTGGGCAGCACAATTCTCACAGCACGCTGTTGACTTGCTTCTTTTGGCGCCTCACGCAGCAACCGACACGCAGGACTATTCATGAGACGACAGGTAATCCCAGCCGCAGCTGACAATGCATCACCACCGTCAGTCATCACTTGACGCAACGTGATGAACCCACTGGACTGAAAGTTTGCGAGATGAGCTGCTGAAACCTTTCTCGCCGCAGTCAAAGCCGTGGTTTCATCTATTTTTCTCGATGTGATGCATTCTGTTGCTGAAACATCTTCAGCGTCTCGTGCCAGGATAGAGTCCACCGTGGCGTCAAAGCCAGCTTTTTGCAGTGCATTTCCAAGTAGTACTCGAACTTCCGTCTCTGCAACTTTTTCAGCAAAGTCTCGTAAGTGATCATCTTGACCCCGCAGCACTCTAGCACACAGCTCATGTACTGCTCTTGATTCGAAGAAAGATTCGTCTGTCAGGTGCTGCTGTGCCCAAGCTTGGCTATCCGCGTCTTGTTTTGCCAGATTCCGAATGTTGGCTATGATCTCTCTGTGAGGGAGTAGATCCACTCCAGGAGACTTGACTACTGCATTCGACCAATAGTTTGCGTTGGCAAATCCCACCATACCAAATTCTCCGACGTTGAAGGCCTCTCTCCGATGTACCAAGCAATGGGCATATGTGGCGTATGCTCTTGCCTCTGCAGATACTTGCGAGTAGACTGAGGGACCGTAAGCAAAGTGGATGTCATCGGGCCATGAGAGAGGAGTGATCAAGTTATGACACTCATCCGTAAAACCATTTCCAATCAGGATCAAGGCTGTCGCGACAAGACCAAAGTGACGTTTCTCGGCGTCTGCAGGAGAAAAGAGAGTCTCAACCAATGCGGGTAGATCCTCCAGAAGCGGCGGAGGCTGCTTTCGAATTGCTTTGAGAGATTCCAGTGACTCAAAGTAGAGCGGGGGAGAAGACGCGCTGTCGAGGGGCCAGCGAATTGAAGGAATCGCGGCAGCCAGAGCAGGTGGTAGTACCGACAACAATACCATGGTGAGAGGGAAAGAGATATTTTGCGCCAGTCGAAAGATCTTTCAGGGTTTATGCTACACGTACTGTATACTCCACAGTGAAGTACAACTACTGTTTCTTGCTGATGGCGTACTTCCGCGCGCCACTTGGAAGCACGATCATTCTCCCATCTCCTTGACACCTCGTTTGTTGCTGCTCCTTTGGTTCTTCTCTACGTGCACACCAAAGATATGAAGCTCTCTATCCTTATTTCAGTGGCGTGCCTGCTGCTTGAGTTACCAATGTCAGTGTCGTTTGTGGCGCCAAAAACCTTGTCGGCATCAAGTTTTTCACCAGTGGTGCCTTCACCGCATTCTCTCAGTCACAGTTCATGGCATACACCCCTGCATCTATCGGGGGGCGATGAACCTGAAGGAATCAGCGTACAGACTGATCTTTCCAGTTTGCTGCAAGATTCCAAACGAAACTGGTCGTTTTCAGCCATCATGGTATTGTGTGGAGCTGCTCTGGGTCCCTTTCTCGACAGCTACCACTCAGCCTTTGGAGTCTTGCAATACGACAATCCAATCTATGTGCAATTATGGGGAACAGCATTGAAGCCTGCGCTGATCACGTCGTGGTGGGTTCCAGAGCTTTTTGGTTTGGCGGGCTTCATCATTGGATGGCTCTACATTCTGTTGGATCACGTGTTCCAGGAGGAGAATACCAAGGAGTCAGGACCCCTCATTCTCGGTGGGATATCACTATTCACAGGCCAGTATTGGCTTAGCGGTGTCCTTTCTGCCATGGGTGTGAGTCGCCTTGTCATCCTGAACGTCATGAGTATCATTGCGGCAATTGGGTTCTATTGTTTGGACGGAACGCTCTCTGGTCTCTTCACCTCGGCCGCTACCGGTATCGGCGGACCACTCATTGAAGTAGGTCTCATATCTTTTCTGCAACAATACCACTATACGGATTCTGGAGAGTTTGGTTTCTTTCCTCTGTGGATTATACCCGTCTATTTCTTAGGTGGTCCAGCCGTTGGCAACTTGGCACGTGGATTCTGGAAGCTGCTGTCACCTGCAGAGACAACTTCATCAGTTTCAACAGACGGCAAGTCGCCCAAACCACCACCGGGTTGTAAGGTGTGCAATGATTCGAGATGCGTCGGCTGTCCCAATTGCGATGGACAGGGATATTACATGACCTACAATCGACAAGTGAAGTGCAATGCATGCAAGGGCCGCGGCTTGGTCATCTGTCGGTCTTGCTTCTCGTACTACGGGGAAGATCCCGCTGATATTGAGAGCATTCGTGATATCATGTCCAAAATGCCAGATTGATGATGCTGAATGATGTGCTTTCACAACTACTGGTGTGCCGTTGTTTTCAGAAATGCAAATGCACTGCACACGTTCCAAGGGAATTGCTTGACTAGAGTTCACTGTATGAACAACCGCTCTACCCTCTTTTAGGAAGTGATTCTATACCAACTAGTCTCTCAGCACACAGAATGAGGATGCAAATAGAAAGACAGTACGTCACTCAGTACCCACAAAACTGCTTTTCTACACTACGAGCTACAGAACAACGCTTCACAAATGCGTTTCATGCCTTGTGACAGGTGGATCTCGCAACATCTGTAGTGAAATCGCCGTCAGCCTGACTTTTTGTTTCAGCACTCACGGCGCGTTTGTAATCCATGAGAATCGTCTTGTGATCCGCAAAATATTCATTTGCTTCAATCTCCGACAAGGGGATTCTCTGCACATCTTTGACGTCGTCAGCCGCATGGGGATGTATGTCTGCATCTAGATGGACGGCAAAAACTGCACTGGCCGTATGTCGCCGATTGTCTCGTCGTGGATCCGAGTAGACTCCAAACAGTTTGATTTGATGTGCCATTAGATCGACGCCCATCTCTTCCATTAGCTCTCGCTTCACAGCCGACTCGGCATTCTCTCCCACATCTACAAAGCCGCCCATTGTAGCGAGCTGGTTCGTATCCTTTCGTCGCACCAACCACACGTGATCGGGTCCAGATGCAATGATCAAGTCAATGGCAAGAGACGGTGTACACATGCAGTAGGTATCGGCACCGCACCAACATTGGCCCGGACGATCTTGCGCAGGGTGACCTCCATGCCATGTCATTTCCTTTCCAATCAGTCCTCCGGAAGATCTCAAGTTGAATGCCGAGGCTGACGACTCGTTCGCCTGGGCGATTGTCAAGTACAAGAGAGCCAGTACCAAAAAAATATTCAGAAAGATGGACATGTAGAGTACGGTTTCAGTTGTAGGAAGTCCTCCTCCTCGTTTCTTTGAATACACATTCTTTGTGTGCTGACCCATCATGGCAGAAGTATCGATCTCTGGTGGTGGTGACTGACCCTTTGCCCTATGCTTCATCTGAATCGCCGCTCTTACGCCGCCATTGCCGAACACAATGAACAAGAAGTAAGTTCAGGTTCAAGAGTGCAAAAGACAGCTACTGTACCGTCGATGCAGAATATTGTCACACGCAGTCAACTCGTTCCATTCGAAACGGGCACAGAAAATTCTTATTTCTGGCCAAACAGTTACTTCTTTCTCTTTACTTCTCAGTACCAGAGCTACGTGAAGCCTACAGAGCGCATCCTCTTCTCATCACTCATCGAGTTTTACCAAGGTGCGACCATGACGATCAATTGTTGAATTGTTCCTTCTAGAGTTTCGTTCGTTATTTGATGAATACAACAACATGCACATTACAAGAATTGTATGGGAGGGGCTGAAAGTTGCAGAAAGAATGTGGATGTAGGGGAAAAGATGCATGCTACTTGACCCAGCGATACATGTGGCTCGTCGCGTTGACCACTTACCATCATCCATGTAGATTCTTGATACTCACTTGATTCTCTTTCCGATTTCACAGTCTCTCTTTAAGTTTATAATTTGACATAATGGGTGTTGAAGGAAAGCGTGGTCGAGCTGCCGCTGCCGGTATTAAGCACAAGGTTTCTGCCGGTCTGCCAAATGCTGCCGTTGTGAACTGTGCAGACAACAGTGGAGCCAAGAGTTTGAAAATCATGGCTGTTTGTAACATTGGCGGTCGCTTGAATAGACTCCCTAAGGCTGGTTCTGGAGACATGATTATGTGCTCCGTCAAGAAGGGAAAGCCAGAATTGCGTAAAAAGGTGATGCCTGGTATTATTGTCCGACAGCGCAAGGCCTTCCGCCGTAAGGAGGGAGTCTTTATCCACTTTGAGGACTCGGCTGGTGTGATTGTCAATAATAAGGGTGAAATGAAGGGATCTGCTGTTGCCGGACCTGTCGCCAAGGAATGTGCCGAACTTTGGCCTCGTATTGCTTCGAACGCTGGTTCCATCTTGTAAGCCTCTATAAATCAAAAGAAATAATGTTTTGAATGTAGATCGGAACCAAATGATTCATTTCACTTCAAGACGTCTTTAAATCAAAGACTTAAGACGAGCTGAAAGAGTCCCGCAGACGTAGGCCTGCACTGTACATGTGGAGTTAGATAGATTATGTTCTTTCGTACAATCGACTTGAACATCGTCCGATGCGAATGGGCCTCTCTCTCCTAGAGACTGCATAGACCTGGTCTATGGATTATAAGGCCAGCAATGATATGCTACTTCAACGGACCTGGAGAGTAGAGGGTTAGTTTTCGAGTTTGTGATGCAGTTCGACAGTACTCGGGTATCAGTAGCTGGTACCCGTCCAACCACTGCATGCAAGCAAAAGCACTCGCAGACTCGCCACACCGGTCCAGCCTCTGCCAACCAAAGTGCTGCTAGAGCTAGATCCCGCCACAACTATGAGCGCACAAGACAACAATGAAGGCAAACCTCCTTCGGTCCTCGCCCGCGCCCAGGGAACAGGGATGGAGCCAAAGTCGATTATCATTGGCGATCGTTTGAAGCACACTGTCCACAATGGTGCTCTCATGGTGCCCACAGCTGCCCTGAAGCTTATGCAGCACTCGTCACCTCTCAATTTGGCAGCTGATGAAACCTTTGACCTACCCTCTGTCGACTCAGTACTGCGACCGACGATGGATAAGACCCCAATCACGGTGACTTACTTGCGAAACGAAGTATTCTCCTTACCACAACCACCAGCACCAGAAGGACAGCAGCCAGCCCCTCCTACTCAGCTCCTACGTACCGTGGCCACAAATCGCACCTGGAATCCACCAGGTGAACTACCCGATCGAATCCGAGGTGGAGGAGTCGAGGAAGCTATGAAACCGCCCGCAGCAGCTCCAGCCCCCGCTGTCCCTCCAGCGCAAGTTCCAGCCCCTGCTGTCCCTCCAGCGCAAGTTCCAGCCCCTGCTGTCCCTTCAGCGCAAGCACATGTACAACCTGCAGCTCCAACCGCAGCTCCAGCTCCACCTATTGGGCAATCTATTGCAACCATAGCTCCGTCGATAGTACCACCTTCGGCTCAAATGACTGCGACCGCGGCACCTGCAGCGCCTCGTGCTATCCAACCCGCTCCGCAACCTGCAAAGCAACCTCAGATCCGACCTACTGCTGCTATTCCAAGCCATCCCACACACGTGCCTGCTTCCACGACACCTGTGCCTGCGACTTCATTGCCAACTCCAACCGTTCCTGCTGTGACTGCGCCGCCGACCCAACCGCCGACTCAGCCCTTGCCAACAAAAAGTGCTCCTCCAACCACAGTGCCGTCTTCAGCAACAACTGCTCCTCCTGCGAAACCAGTTGTAGCTGCACCCGTGGCAAGTGCCACAAACGTTGTTCCAGCAGCAAAGGCGGTTGTTGGGTTGGCGAAAGTTCCAACTCCACAGTACAAGCAACATATTCCAGGCCCCAACGACGAGATGCAAGTGGAAATCAAGAATTCAAGACCGTCCTGGTACAAAAGCGATGGAGTATCTGAGCTTGAACGTTCGCTCATGCCTGAGTGGTTTGACGAGTCGGCACAGCATCGGACCGCAGAATCTTTTATCAAAGCTAGAGAACAAGTCCTCAGAATGTCCACGCAGTTGGGCAATCGATTCATCACCACGACACTTATTCGTCGCACGGTGCCAGGCGACGCGGGAAGCTTGAGTCGCATGTTTCAATTTCTTGTTTCCTATGGGATGATCAATGCTGACTCCATCAATGATTCCACGCCCACTAGCTCGGCAATCCGTGGCCTCAAGAAGAGAGCTCGACCGACAAAGTTTCAAGATAAGTTGGCGGATATTGTTCTAAAGAAACACAGGACGGAGGGCGCAGCAATCGACTGGCAAGTTGTTGCAAACCAGATTGGGGATGGGGCAACGGCTATAGACTGCCAGAAGGGTTTCTTGGGGATGGATTTGGCTGCTCTTCAGCCTTCTACTACGACTACGGAACGAAGCATCACACCTGATCCTGATGGTAGCGAGAAACCCGCTAGGGCTGATGGAAGAATGATTGCTCAGATTTTGGAAAGTACAGACGACAAAGTCTTGACCCCAGCACTTGAAACTGCGTTAAAGCAATCTGGCGACCTTGCCCAAGCTAGAGATGCAACTGTTGCCGCCGCACTGGTGAGTAAGGCAACGGAAAAGGCCAGAGCAGCAGAGCAGGCGCTTGGTCTTGTTTTAGCTGAGTTGAATGAAAAGCGCATGCGTCGGCTCGAGAAGCGAATTGAGCTCCTAAATGATATCGAGGGCATGATGGAAGCAGAGCGCATGGCGTTGGAGCTAGAACGCCGTGACTTGTACACAGCAAGATGCAGGCATTGGTTTGGCGGAGACAGCTAAGGACGTGGAGCGCTCTTTGTCGTCTCAAAACGTGAATACAAGGAACGGCTATTGCTTTAAGTTTAAAACCTTCTCGTTGGTGATAAATGTTTTTTTAATCATTTAGTAGCAAGTTGATTGCCACTTTCATTATATATTATGGGTTTCGATGCGGCCCCGAACATCATTCTGAAATATGGAATAGAAAACTCAGATCACGCCCCTGATTCTTGCTGCGTGATCTGTGCTTCCATCTCCGTATTGAGCAAATCGATTCGTTTATGCAAACGTCTAATCGCCAGGTGGATTGAGTTCCCACGGCTGAGGTATGCTGAACCATCGCCCTGGTTTGTACGAGACTCGCGACTGCCCCCACTCTCAATCGTGGTGCAGCTTGCCACTGAGGTAGAAGTCACGCTGGCATGCGATCGACAGGGCATTTCCTGACAGTACTTGCTTTCGTACTCCGAGATAACAGGAGCTTGCGCTGCCCTGCTTGAAGGTGGAGGCGATGCGTACATGCTTACCCCGTGAAAGTCACTTGAACACGTCGATGACCCGTCGCGCGCAAGAATTGGTTCGATGGAAAGCGATTCCATTGAAAGAGATAAGTCGTCGCTGTCTTTCTCTTCGAGGGAGAAAGGCACGCAATTGTGTGCTCTTTCTCCATACTCCCACTGTCCCTTGTAGTAGAGTTTCCCGTCAGCTTGATATGCTTCGCCATAGCCGTGAATCAGGCCCTTCTCGAAGTTGCCAACATAGCGACGTTCGCCTTCCAGCTTGTACTCTCCATGTCCATGCTGCATGTTGTTGATGAACTCTCCCTTGTAGATAGATCCATTCGACCAGGCATAGAGTCCATGCCCATGCATCTGCCCGTTGTTGAACTCTCCCGTGTAGGTGTCATCGTTCTCGAACTTGATAGAACCCATGCCATGAGGCAGATTTCCATGCGTTAATCCTCCAGAATAGAAGATAGGAATCTGCGCAGAGACCACCAAATCCCAATCGTCCTCTTTTCCAAACTTTTCAACGACTTCGGTGACCAGCTCTTCAGGCTTTATCGTCTCCTTCGATTTAGACCTCTGATGCTTGACTTCACAGTCTTCAGAAGCGGATTTTGTGGTGATGTCAACAGTGATTTCACTTGCGATGTAACGAGACCTATCGTCAGCTTCAGAAGTTTTGGTCTCGTCTGGAAGTAGCGCCCGTTTGATCTTGTTTTCGAAGGTCTGGATACGGTCCTTGACACTACTCGATACACTCTGGGGGGAGTCAGGGTGCGAAACCCACGAGTTCCCCGAAGAAGTGGAGACTGGCAGTGTTTGGTCGCTTGAAAGACACGAGATGACGCTTTCTCCTTCTTTTCGATAGCTAACTAAGTAAGAACCATGCCGTTCTTTGGTTGTTGGTTTGGAAACTGCATTGTTTGTCGTCTCAGTAGGCCATGGCGCCTTGTGCTGCGATTCTTCTTGATAGCTCAAGAGGAATGATCCCTGGTTTGCTCTCATCGCATCGATGGTGGCCTTCAGATTCAGTCGATGACGGTCCAGTTGCTTTCTTCTCTGTGAGAGATAATCGGAACTCATCAACTGTTTGTCTCCATCATCAGTTGACCTTGTTGACACGGCAGTATCAGCTGAGACGTTGGTCGGTACCTCTGCGTAAATCGTGGGGAGGAGTGTAGGTGCCAACGTGTGACTCGTACTTGCAAAACACTCCTCTTTGCCCAACGATCTCGGTTGAGTCATAGTATGAATGTCTTTGACATCCGTTGGAGAGTTCATACTAAGTTGGTCCTTGAGATACTCTTGGCTTTCTGTGGAGCACACAAGACTTGGATTTCGTGGCATGATTTCTGTCTCGCCGTTGTGCGTTTCTTCATTCCTCTCGGAGACTTTCAGAACCAACGTCGCCGCTTCATGATCACTATCACTTTTATCGTCAACCCTACTCGTATCCTCGTTCTCAAGGAGCGGTTCATCATCTTCCCACGGATGGGTTGCTTTGACGCCTACAATACAGAACACACACCCGACCTTAGACAAAGCACTCCTACTCGAAGCCACGGCACGAGGACTAGAGGGAGCTTGGCCACCTGTCACATGGCTGCGAGCAGTTGAGCCGAGCGCCCTTCGCAAGAGCTTCGCACCTCCACTTGCCGATCTACCGCGTCTCCTATCAGGATCAAAGGAAACCACCTGCGGTGACATGCTGATCTAACGGTAACAGGGTAGTTTGGAGCAATTTGTTCTTCTTTACCTGCTGGAAGCAATGCTCATTGTCTCTAGTAGCAGTGATCCCGCCAAAGGCATATCTGTGTGATGGCGGGAGTTTGATGATCTCAGCAAATTGATGGTGAGTTGTTTGGCAAGGCCAATATCACCAGTATTTAGAATATAAGTACATTCAAGTGTATATATGTTTATAAGCACGGCCATCGGTTGAATCCTAGTTTTTGATAAATAGTCTCTCTTTCCTTCCATGTGCTTCTCATCGAACGGCCGCAATCGTTGCATAGTGATCACGTGGTCCCTCCGTCACCTTATGCCGAGTCGTGGCGGCATCGGGCGTGCATTGCCCAAACCACACCAATGAATAAAATGAATGAATGGACCTAAAACTAGGGATAGTGATACAGTACTGGTAGAGAAAAGTGTGGAATTTGGCGAGAAGTATGGCGAATCGCGCACCGATCATTCCAGCTTGTCTATGGGAGTAGAGAAGGAGAAGGGCTAACAAGCACGCACGGCGGCCAAGACCGCAGCAATACGTATCGTAGCGGTGATATCATCCTCGTAGTGATAGCTATGCCGCATAAGGCACCTACCGCAAAAAAATCTCGTATGGCTAGTCTACTTTCTGCTAACATACGAAGTAGTCTACTCTGACTGCTACTCCCCGCCGAAATTGAATCGAAGATCACCATGCTACGATTGATTCACTCGCCGCATAGCTACGATCGTTTTCCGAACTCGAACAAATCTTGCTTGCACCCAGTGTCCAGTATAAAAAAGTCGCGATCAAACACAGGGCCGCCCTCTTTGTAATTGAGGTCCCCGCTTTGCTTGGTACGAGCATATTGGATCTTCCAAGCAAGAAACAAACTTGATCGCAATTTTAGTGGATTTTGCCAAGCAAGAGTGCACAAACTTGATCGCAATTCATATTAGTCGCGAGTTTGGTGGAGAGACCAGACCACCATGGACTCACAAAAACGATGGCTCTCAGCATGATGCCATATTATACAGAGGGAATCTTCCTCAGCACGACTGTTAGTACTGTGAGTGTATTGTCGCTCGCGGTGGTATTCTCGTTCTGGTTTGTGGGGAAAAGACGTGAACCAGCCTCCGGTAAATGCATTCTCGTGACTGGCTGCGACTCTGGTTTCGGGGAACTATTGGCAGAGTCCGCAGCCAAAGCTGGGTTTACCGTTATCGCTGCTTGTTACACAGATACTGGAGCAGAGAAATACAACGAGAAGGCGAATGTAATTGCAGTGGTGGCCGACCTCACCACAAAGAACGGTCGTAAGAACGTCGTTGCACACACAAAGAAGGGCTGTGAAGCGTTTGGCGGGTTGTACGCCATCGTGCATAATGCTGGATTCTGTCAAACCGGTCTCATCGAGATGTTGGATCCTGAAGTTTACAAGAAGACCATGAACCTCATGTTCCACGCCCCAGTTGAGCTAACATATGAGCTCATCCCCTTGATCAAACAAGTTAAAGGCAGACTGGTCTTCTTGACCAGTGTGGTTGGAATCCTTCCTATTACGTTCAACGGCGCATACGCTGCGACCAAACATGCCATCGAAGCGTATTGCGACGTCCTGCGCGTTGAAATGCGCCCATGGGGTGTCAAAGTTGTTATCGTAGAGCCGAGTGGCATGAAAACCCCTCTCGTCAAAGCTCATGTAGACAACTTCAGAAGGACCTATGCCAACGCACCTCTTGATCGTCAAGAAGTATACGGGCAAGAGTGGCTTGAACAAAGCGCAGGAACATTCGAGTTTAATCTGTCTAACTTTTCGGAGGACCCAAACATTGTGGCAAATGACCTTATGAACGCGTTGTTGCTTCGCAAGCCGCCAACGCGTATCTTGTCCAGGCTTGTGGCCAGGTTCGTCGTAAAGCCCATCAGCTTACTGCCAGATTCGCTCCGAGATCTGGCCGTGGTCAGCATGATGGGAGGTGCTAAGTCAGTCCCGAAGGCGCTCCAATAGAGAAGACAGCAACAACCTGAAGTGCTTGCATAAGAATAGAATCGCCATAAAGAGTACAACGGACACAAAGACTGACTACACGTACCACAATCATGGCTACCACCAGTTTCTTCTACCTCAAAATAGCGAGACTCCTTGTACCCACGGTTTGCACTTCTATGAATTCAAGTCGCAATTTTGTGGCGTACTAGAGTCTATCTTGTCGGAGTTTTCAGGCAGAGTGTCTGTTGCCCACATTATCATGTACGTCGTTCACGCGATGCAGTTAGCGAGGCGTAACAGGAGCTTTTACACCTACTTTGTTGTACTAGCAGGAGGAACGACTGGTTCCAGAAAAGTACGCTTTGTGGGACACGAACCAAGGGATATATCTTCGCGAGCCCGTCTTGCTAGAGCTCCGTCTTCAATGTATATGTACATCTGTATGGCAAAAGAAGTTATGAGACTCACTGTTGGTCCAAGACTTGCGACTGTGACTGATGAGGGACAAGGAAGCCACACAGACCACAGTTAGGTAGGACAAGTCATTATTTGCGGGATTGAATAGCCTTTTACAGGGAGAAACAAGGAGCATTGGGCCTCCCGTTTGAAACCCTGGTGCCCCACTTTTTCTGTCGCAGATCACGGAGTTCAATACTCCAAACTGCTCTGTGCCTCTGTTGGACTACATACATCGAAACAGCAAAGATGACACCTACCCCCCAACGAAAGAGATATCCACCAATGAAAATTCCGGAAGATTTGAATCAAGGATCAACAGAGAGTGTGCCGAGCTAGTCTAGTTTGTCGGCTGTCACAGAAATTGGTTGATTGCCTCTCGGGCTTTCCCAACAGACAATAAGATCCTTCGTTTGATGAGGTGGTGCTCGATGAATCGTAATTGGCGAACAAATGTGAGCCCGTGCCCAACATGCTCTTGCCTCGCACTACAGTATCATACATGTACCTCGACTCACAGTGGGCATAGCATTGCGTCATATCTCATGGTACCGACGGAATACCTTCTCGTGGT